>VYZX01007871.1:36707-100413 GCA_013401335.1 Brachypteracias leptosomus | reverse complement strand
ACAGAGTGGATGACTGCAATTGCCACCTGTATAAAAGATATGTGAACTCCTAGCTTTTTAACTCTGATGAAAAATTACCTGAGCACTATGGTTTCTCCCTAGATGTTTAAGAGAAATTTCTATTTAAAGCAAAACTTAGTATACTTTTGCCTGTTTAACAGTTCTCATCAACAAAACACAGGAAATATTTTTATAATTTCCATCAGACCACCAAAGAATCTTAATGTTTTTATTTAAAAATTTCTAGTTTGTTAACTGACATAACACTTGTGTCAATCTGTTTAGCAGCTGCCACATCAAGCTGGCCAAAAGTTAATGCTGTCAGCATAAGCATGATTACTTCAGGTGTTTACTTTCTCTCAGAAGAATCAATTTGTCATCTATTATGATATTTATTACTTTGTTGACTTTGCAAATTATGTCAAACTGCCTAAGATGTCTTTCTTCCACATACATTTAACAACTCGAAAGTCTTACTGAGCTGAGAAGAACAGTTACTTATGAAGATAAGCATTTCCTGAATTGGGAGACATTGTTACTTCCACAATTACAGAATCAGGTTGCATCTGCAGAAATATGTATGCAAACAGATTTTTCTCTTTAAATTCTGGTTGCTTCTTGGATTACTACCACGTAATTCATGCAAGCAAACAGTGTTTGAGTTCTAAAATAACAGGAATGGTTTGGACATAGTCTTCACACAGACAAAAAAATAGTGCCAGTCTAATTATCAAAATGCCCTCACATGTCATAGGCTAGGAAATTGAATGTAAACATCTGTTCACCTATTTAGTGAAATGAGCTCTCAAATAGTAGTATCAGACTACTGTGCTCATGCCTGCATAAGATCAACGATTCTACTGTCAAAAAATGTTAGAATTTTGATCTTTCCCTTTCTAAACCATCAACAACAAAGGGTGAACTGAAAAGTAAAACTCAAGACAAAGAAAGACTAAAATAAGATAGATCATTTGCAAATCTGAAAGCCCATTTTAAACTACAAAAATGACATAAATTTTGAACATATACACAATTTGCATGTTTGACATTATTAAAATGCGACATTGAGGGCAACACCTGTATTTCTCTCAGATCTTTGTCATGAAGATTCTGAAGTGGGTCAATGAAGTTTTGCTTCACTTCCATGTCTAAAGAGTCCTTGACCTCAGAAAGCTCTTTCATAGCTTCTCCCACATCTGCAAGTGCTGGTCCTGAAAGAAAAGATGTTCAGTTTATCTCAAAATAATTTAGTTTCAAATCACTGTAGAATGAAACTGAGTCATGGGAATTTCAGTTAACACTGCATTTTAAGTCTCAACTTTAGGAAAGAAACAGAGTATGATGTGTGAAAGGGCAACATGGATTTTAAATTTCTGCAGCCCCCAGAGTTTATGCCTTGTAACACAGCTGAACTTGAGGATTTATGCTGTGCCAAGACAGCCTCCTTGTTGTCCGTTCATTCCTCACTCTGGTGAAACAGACATGCTAGAAAAGAATTATCTGTATTTGCTCCAGACTTGTCATCACCAGACACTTGACTGCATAGAAAATAGCTCTAATACATGTCTAGGTCTCCCTGTTTGTATCAGTGAGACTGTTTACAGTATAAAATGCAAAAATTCTTAATAATTTCCCAGATTTTTTTTTTAAATGAAAGATATTTTTGATGAAACTATTGACTTCATATGCCTACTTAAGTTCATAAACCTCAAAAAGAAATATCTGCCTTCTGAGATTTCCTCCAAGATTAACTTGAGGGTGACAAAAAATATCACTCTGGTTTACCTTCTATGCATAAAAACAAAAGCAAGAAGCTCAAAAATACCCTCCTGCTTTGAGGTGTAATTTGGTGGGAAAAAAATCCACTTTCAATGAAAAAAAGGGTCTAAAACCATAAATATGTAAGAAATCAGAAGGAGCTTTGTCTCCCAGGCAGGGGATGCCAGCAACGCACTGCAAAACTAGAGAGCCTGCCAGGCACAGATGCGGAGTGACAAACAGTCATAATAGCTGCTATTAGTTAAGAATGTGAAAATAATTGCCACATCTATTCTGCTGCATGCTACTGCAATCATCAGGGAATATACAGCAATTTGGACAAACTAAATTCTATTACTTCTTAATTTTCCCTTTAAAAATGTGTTTGAAATTTAGCAAATGAGAGGCAACAAATTAAAAAAACCCAATTAAGTAGACTTTAGCACAAATCAACTTGCCTCTGCCAAACTAAATTATATAAAACAAACAAGAAAGTTTGTTTTAGCTGTTGCAGATGTCTTTATACTAGGAACAACATTTTATGAAGATTCAGATAGGAAACAGAATTTTCACTGTCCTATTCAAGGGTCCTGTGTGTTGCCATATAAAAATGGCCATAGAGAAGCCGACACAAATACGACAGAAAGACAAAGGATCCTGTTGTGAATGTCATTTCTTTTAGTTAGACTTCTACTGTTGAAGAAAACAATGTTAAGTCTTAGTTCAACATTTCTAACTCAGGCAGCTGTAAGTTAATTTTGGGATTGGAGGTAGGAGTGGTTGACAGATAAGACAGGAGTATTCACTAGTGCCTTCAAATGTGGAATTTGGTAAGAAAAAAAGTTCAAACTCTATTAAAAACCTATTAGCCTTTATTCCTTGCCTGTAATGAAGACAATAGCATCTATTAAGGATTCTGAGGACAAATGGGTTTTATTGTACACACACATAGACAATAATATGATTACTGAACATGTACATCTTTGGTCTCAACACATCCCCAGTACATAACCTATTTCAGAGAGCCTAAAGCTTATATGGATATGGGTCCAAATGGAAACAATTTGACTTTTATCCACAAGAAAAAAACCTGTCGTCCAAATCTGCAGAAGATACCTTAAAGAAGTTTGATAAAGCAGAACTCTGATGTTTCTAGAAGAAATTCTTCCTTTATAAGACCATAACACTTTAATAATTACAGTTATATTAAAATTTACTAACATTTTTATTGCATTATAACAGAAAGGGAAGTAATCAAGTTACCAAAGTTGCATTCTTCTCCAAGTTCTCGGCCAAATTTCAGCATTGCATCTGCCAGCAAGGCTTCAGCCTGAGGGTAACCTGGTCCCTTTTCCTGGCCTCGGATTTTTGACATAGTGTTGATCATGCTGAGTTTAGCTCTGGAGGCTGAAGCAGGCAAGGGACAAGCGTTACAAAAATGCAATAGTTTGACCACAGAGACAGGAATGCATTATTTACATGTATCAAAGCTACCTACAGTGTATTTGAAGCCCTGTTTTTCATCATTAATTTTTAGAGCAAAGGAATCAAATGTTGATCACTGACTTCTTGCTTCTGCTAATAGGCTAGAGAAGAAGTTTTGTCCTGAACTTCCCTTGAAATGACTTGGATAGAAGAAAGCCAAGGAACACTTCCAAGATAGTATATTTGACACAGGCTACAACTTAGGCAGATAAATCTTTAAGCTATCCCCANTCACAGTTAAAATCCTCTCATACCAGATAGACAGCAGATTGAGCCAGTCTTCCTTTCAAGGAAAAGTCCAGACTAGGTACACTTAAGATTAAGCTGTGACCCCGCATTTTTTAAATGTTTGAAAGTTCTTCTGTTGTAGAATATTAAATAAAACCTATGCCCTCAAACATAATGTCCAACAACTTTGGAAATGTTTTTTGCTTTTTATGGGGATCTGGGGAAACTCCTACTTCAATATGGTTTTCATCTGTATTTTAGTCTGCGTTTTATTTCAGATACCCAACTGCAGAAGAAAGCACACAATTATCATAATTATCATAACTGATGAAAACAAAGAAACCAAACATAAAAGAACTAATTTGTTTGATGATGTGTGTTAGTGAATTTTTGCAACTACCGAATGTAAATGGCCTGCAGAGAGGCACTTGATTTCAAATTTTGCCAGCTAAATCCTATTGCCAGCAAAGCTGACTCAGTGGCTGTTTCTACCTGCATTATTGTGTGTGCTACAGGACAGCAGCTATGAATGCCTCTACCTTCCTCCTTGCAAAGGCTCAACTTTGTTAGTTGCCCTTATGAATTAATATTTCTGTTTACAAAGCATTAGTACTTCACACTGTTGTATGCTGATTTCATTGGTCAAAACTCAACCTTGCACACACATTTCTGCAACAAACCAAAATATTAGCAGACTGGAGTCAACAAGTGTTTTGCTTAGTTTTTTGTTGAAAGTGCATATCAAGAGATGGTTCTTTTTGCTGAATATGTTTCACTTTGTGGCATATAAAAGTATGCCCAGACATAGCCACAGAAACAGACACAGGAAAATCAGACAAGTGTCACGGTACTTATTTTGCCTGAGAAACAGCTATGAAAGGATAACATATTTTTAAAATATAGTAATCATGCTTTTGTAAGCTTTCTCACTAACTCTTGAGTGCCCCCAGATCATGCTTTTCAGCATCTGAATTTCTTTATTCCTCCTGCTTCTACCCACTACAGAGCTATAGTCAGCAGACTGGCTAACCGTTCACTATAAGAAACTGCATTTTAATGAAGTGCCTGGCTTTTAAAAATGGCATTGAAATGATGGTGGCAAGGGGAAAATACAGAAGTACAAAAGAAACTAAGGCACAAACAAAATCAGTCAGGGGAATGGAGGCAGCAAGCTGAATTAAAACAGGAAAAAATGGGAGTATTTTCAGAAGTAAAAGAAAAAAATAGAAGAGGAGAGAAAAAAAAATGAAGGCACTATGTTCTGGACAGGCAGGTAAGAGTAGAAAGCAAAATGCACAGGAAAGAATGAAATAGATGAAAGAACGATAAGGGAAGGGCAAGAAATATAAAGAGAAGAAAAGTAAGCATGAAAAATTCATGCTTCAGTGATTGATCTAATCATTTAATAATGATTACATTAGAATCCTGATTTAGTAGGAAATCTTAGAATACATCCACCAGTGGTCTCATTCAATTTAAGTTCTTTTAAAGCTGATTCCAGCAACTTCCATTGGAGGAGAGGCAATTTTGTGCTTAATCTCAAAATCCCACTCTGAGCCCTTTCATTTTTAGTGCTTTATTGTGCTACTGCCATGTGCTTTCTTCTCTATATTTCAACCTCAGTGAGGACAGGCAGAGATGTATAAAACACCACATGGAAGTGACCCAAATGCTTGATTCTTTTCCCAGTTGCACCCCCTCTTCTTTACAGTGACTTTTGTGGTGTCACTAATGATTCACCTTAATATTAAGTGTAGCCATGGCAAATCACAATACTGCCAAAAGAGTTTGAAAGAAACTTCAGCAGCAGGTTCAATTGCTCATTCTTAGTACTTGCAATTTTGTTCCCTTTCCCTTTCCCTTTTCTTTTCTGCTTCCAGCATTACTTAATTAACTGTTTAGTCAAGTTACACATTGCTGCATACTTCATTTATTAATCTTTCAAAACACCATGAAGCCAAATGATCTCTACAATTGCATTACTATGTTATCCAGGTATATTGATGTTTTCAGGATACATCTTACCGAGGATGGTGTGCTATAATCCCAAACCATTTTCTCCTTACCAAACCCAGGTACACTTTTCAAGAAAATCTGCTGTTAAAGAATTTTTCTTTCATTAAGTTTCTCCCTTCTTTCCAAAATGTTTCTATTTTTTATGAAAACAAGAAAGCAAATAGGAAATACTGGAAATCAGCATTTTTGGTGCCCCAGGTAAATAGTAATACAGTTGTAGGGAGAATTTTAAAAATAAACTTTATATTTTATTGAAAAAAAAGAAGTAATTTGCCATGCAATTCTTCTCACTATAGGGACCCCTTTTGGAATGGGCATAGAACAATCTAAGATCATGTGAGAGCTGAAAAAAGTCAGTCCTCCTTTCATCTTACTCCATCTGCTACCATTGCCCAGCTGTGGAGCGAATAACATGATCTCATTTGATACGCAAGAAATTAAATCTTCCTCTCCCCTATTACAATTTTTATTTTCTGATCCTATATGCACATGCCAAAGGAAATGAAGAGATGTGTAGCTAGAATATGGAAATTGCTCTTTCCTGCATCCCTACAAACTTGTATCAGCCCAAGGTGCCTGAAATCATGCCCTCAGCCACTTCTAGAAATTTTGCTCCCTGCCATTGCTGTGAGCCTCTTTCATGATTCACACCAATCATAATCACTCATATGTGTCAGGAAGGCAGCCAGAGAAGCACTAAACAGCTAAAGTTTATTATTCAGTCTATACAACGTTGCACAACAGCATCTTGACAGTAGTTAACAATTTTACCACTAGCCCCCTAATGTTTGTCAATCCTATTGCTTTTCCTGCAGAGTGCTTATTGATGATGAGCAATGAAGCTGTAGACTCAAGTAATAAACAGTATTTCATCTGTTGACATAGAAACCGTTCTAGGCATCATTATTTTCTCTGTAGCTGTTCTTGAACTTGTAAATATTATTCCTCCTTTCTTCAATCCACTGGCAGTTGCATCAAATTATTCTACTTTTCTCTGTGGTCTAACATAAAAATATCACCAATCAAGCTATACTAGCAACAGTCCTTCTACCTACCACACTGGAGTTAAAATATTTCACACTGGTTCAAATTTGTTTCCAGCTATTAGGAAACAAATTCCTCAGAGTGAATGAGTGAATTTGGTCAGTACTTCCATGAAACTCTAAGATAGTTTTGGTAAGCAGAGGGCCTCATTTTATCTTCACACAAGTTTTGCACGAGCATAACTCCATTGACCCTATCAGTGAAGCTGGCATTGACTTACGCAGGTACCAAAACCTTTCTGTTTCTAAATCCCTATGGAATTCTTCAAGTTCTTGCATTTACTTCATTATACAGGTTCAGATCACCCCTCCTTATAAGGATCCTTTGGTAAGAGAGGAGCATGCAGGTCTCCATCAGCCCAATCACAAAACTTTTCTTTCATCTCCCCATAGAAACCAATAGTTTATTTCTGTTTTGAAGGTTTAATTTAGTCATCTCTGATTACAGTCATTTATCTGCCTTTTTCTCCAGTTCAGCATCACCAGCTCTTTTCCATCCTTGCTTTTGTAGTAAGTCTAATGAGGATGGCAAACGGCTGGAGGACCAGGGGAAAGGTGTTAAGTATCTTCCTTTGCCCTGCAGGAAGTTGCTTCAGAACTTTTTCTTTCCATGGTCTGGAAGGACTGCCTGGTCCTTTTTCCTCGCACAGGGTGAATGACTGGGACTGTAGAAGAAAGATGTCTTATGCAGACATCTTCACCATGCCTGATCATAATCCCCACCCATGGGCTGCCTGCCTGGCATTGGATGGTCTCCATATCCAGGGAGGTGCTAGATGCCGAGGGCTGCTGCTGCCCCAGTGCCCCCTGGCTCTCCTGCTCCTGGCTGGAGCAGTGGGATGAGCTCTGGCTTCCAGATTCTGCTCTGCTTCCCCTGGGGAGTCCACAGCCATCTCCAGCTCCCAGGGAGGCCACATGCTCACAGTGCTCACATTCTGATGTCTGCAAGCAAATACACCTGGTTTCTAGGCATATGCTGGCCCCTTACCTAAAGCAAGAAAACAAAAGGAAAACAAGCCTCTGAAAGCCAGTTTCCCTTCCCTCTGACAGCCTAATACAGAAGCCTGTACTCATCTCTGTTTTTTGCTTCACAGTAACTTCACCAATTTTGTGTTATCCTTAACTGCATCAGTGAGGATGAGATCTGTAAGACTCTATATTAGTGGTAAAAAGTATTTTCAGAAAGTGCTCCAGTACTGTAAGTCTGTGAAATTACATTACCTGGATTGGGCTGAAGATACTCTATAGTCTTTGCCATTATTTCCATAACTGCCCTGCTGGTAACATCCACTTTCTAAAGAATAGAGGATTGAACAAAAAGAAACAACAAAAAATGTTAGACAAAAGGAAGATATTTTTCTCTCTTTTTTTTTTGTTCCTGTAAATTCTTTTAACTCTCCTTATAATTTTATTTTTGTACCCCTGAGAACAGCCCTGGTATCAGAATGGTGATAATACCTGGAAAACTATCAAAGCACAAGTCCATATTTCAGTTTACAGCAGATCCATTCTCAAGTGAAGACATTAGGACAGAGTACTTCAAGATGTGTTATGAACTTGATACGACTTATTGTACCGTGCTGATACTTTACATCAGCCTGGGAAGCATCCACAACAGGGAAAACTTTTTGATAGAACTGTCACTGAAAATTCTTTGAAGAATTAGCCATCTTTTGTTCCCCTAATAACTGGCAAAATGAGGGGAAAGCAGATGTCAATCAAAATCAACTACTAATGATAAAATGGGCTGCCTACCTCTTTCAGAACGAGGTCTGGTAAAATTGGCGTAAGGAAGACTTGGTATCACTCAGTTTCCAATTTCAAGGAATGTGTCATGGATGCATTCATAATTTATTTCCCTGGCTGAATCCATGAAGAATTATTTTATATTTAGGAATTTAAAATACTTAGAACTGAATAGCATTATTTTCTTCCACTGTAACAGGAATTCTTTCCTTCTTTCTTAAGAAGTACTCTGCATCAGTTCCTAAGCTGCATAAGCAAAGTATGCAACTAATGTCCCTCTCTGAACCAGGCCTCAAAGAAAAGAATGCTGCTTTAGCAGATTTGGGGATCCCCATAACCCGTCTTGTACTCTGCATTTATGAAGACACATTGCATTTCTCTGCAGGGTAGCCTGGGTCCCACAGAGTGAACTCCTTTACAATAATGGCAAGTTCTTATTTTAAAAAAGAACACCTGAGATAGGTAGGTTGCAGCACGCTGTAATTGACATCTTTCCCATTTCCTGTTGCCACTGCCATCTGCCAGGTCTTGCTCTATGCATCACACAGAGGAGCAGAAGAAATCTGCCAGCCCTGAGTGAATAAGTAGCTGGACTGCCTGGTAGGGAGCCCAGAAATGGCTAGAAGGCTTGCAGAGGAGAGTGGGATTGAGGGAACAGAAGGCCAGGGATAGGCAGAAGGAGCATGTCCACTGCCTGCAGAGAAGCTAGCAAGGGTCATGAGGCCAGGCGGGAAGCATGGAGGTGAGGAGTTTACTCTGTTCTCAGCTCTCAGGGCTCTTATCTCCTGAGCTGCCAATCCATGTCGCCCACAAGCACTACATGGGACTCACCCCTGGCTGTTGCAATATCCTATTTTCCACTCCAAACCTTGCATTGGTTTTCTGAATCTTCATTAACACATTCCAGTTTTGAATGGCAGTGCCTATACTTATGACACATTTAAAGGGAAGCTGGGCAGAAGGGGAGAAACCAAATCTGCGGTACTTTCACTGTATGAAGTAAAAGGATATGCCCTTCTCCTTTATTTTCCATCCAAGGGTTTTTTCCTATCTCACTATACAAATATACAGAAAAATAGCTTGTTTCTCTTGATCCATTAAATATCAGATACACAGCCTACAAATCACTTAGCAGTAGCTTGTGTTAGAAGATTTGATAGTACCTTTCAAAGTCAAAGACCACAAAAAATCTGCCCTACTGGTTCTTCCAACCGAAATATTATCACAGCCACACACAGCTGTGGCACTTTTTTTTCCCACCCCCCTCCACAGAAACATGCAGTGCTACCACTGCCAGCCTCACCAATCAGTCTGTTGGAGGGGTTAGCTCCATCTACCCAAGGCACTTTGCCAGTGGAGGCTGTCTAACAGGACTTCTGAACCTGCGAATGAATATCCCAGTGCCACTGTCAACCCCTTTTGGCAGACAGCTCTTGCTCCTCTTGGCTGATCTTCAGGGATCTGAGAATTACAGGCACCTTTTGCCATTGAAATGATCAACTTGTAGATGGACTCTCTGTTTTCAGAGATCCTCAATAATGGTTTAATTAAAACTATTTTATAGCTGACATCAGCCTCCATCTCTGAATGAAATATTGGCATTATAAAAAGTGTCATATATTAGGTATGCCTTGGATAGAAAATAAAAAGAAATAAGAAATTGAAAGCTCAGTCCTGCTGAATAGAACTTAAGTTTTTCAAAATAATTTCAGTTATTCAGGAACAAAAGCTGTGAAATTTCTGTCCTAGAAAGGAAAAATGAATGCTAATAACAAATATATGCATCTGTATTTAGACTTACCCTTTCCATTTCTTTGAAGTCATCATCTAGCTTGGTTCCTTCTGCACCTCCTACTTTTTCACTCACTTTCTGCAGTTAAAAAAAGAACAACAGATTCAGCAATAACTGAAAAATCTGGTCACTGTGTTTTCCCATTTCCTGTTTTTTTTTTGCAAGCTGGTACAACAGTAAGCCATAGTATTCCCTCTGAAAAACTTATTTTAAACACAATTTAACATAAGTTAAATAATTGGAAAATAATGTATTGCTGCTTAAGTCTCAGAGACCCAATCTTCTTCTAGTGTCAGAAGTACATACTATCATGTCTTTGCAAGACCACACCTTTATTTCTCTGTTGAATCAATGTCTGTATCTTGGAACTTATCAAGCAATTAATCAGTAATGACAGGTCTGTATTCAGCAGACAGAAATATCCATGGTTGTGTGTGCTGATGAAAAAGTAGACAACTCGATAGAATGAACTGTGGAAGGAATCATGGCACTGCAAGAGCTTGAGGTTCACGTGAGCTATATATAAAATACTCAGCTGGTAGATCTATTAGAAAAAATGAAAGAGAACTTTGATCATGTCTTTAGCAAATACTCTGTTTTTTTAAATAAAATACTCGGTTTGAAAACTAATTGGAAAATGATTTTGTCAATACTGTTTCACTTCCCTGATTAAGTGGAACGCACTTAACTGAGTTTTCCTTTACTGTCAGTGAAAGTGACAGGAACACATTTGAATGGTAACTGCTATGCAGCACCATTTGAAATGGATTTTACCAATTGTATTGTCACTAAGTTAGGTGTATCTCATCCAGTGACTGTGCTAATCGTTCACTAGGTTGGTATCTATCATAAGAAATTAATCAGACATAGGTCTTTCTGTTTTCTATCCACTTTTAGCTCTTTGTACTGAACACCATTTAATTCTACGATCACTCCTATGTGCCTCTGAATCATCTTTAGACTGTTTTTACTATATGTAACTACTAATTTCAGTGAAGTGACTCCTGCAATAAACAAGCGGAAACAAAAATTTCACTTTTTTTTCTTGGTTTCAACCACTATATTAACTCTTACATAGCTTTCTTTTACTATAAAGGGGAGAAAGACACAGCGAACTGCTTACATGCAATTAATAAAATCCAGACATTTGATTAATTTCGAATTCACTCCAGTTCACTCCAACAAATCTGCAAGTGCGGCATGGCCAAGCACTTACTATTGTACGCTATAATTATCTATGTAATAGGAAATGACTATCAGCTCTGTTTGTTTTCTTCTTGCAAATTAGTACCCAAAATGGTGCATTAGTGAGACATGATACTATGAATCATCCTGAAAAAAAACCCAACAAAGAACGTATATATCCCTTCTTTTTTATACAGAAGAGATATGCATGCAGACACTCTCTTGTCATTAATCTGAATGCAAATGAGTTTGCGTGGTCTGTATTACTGAACTTGTGCCTGGCAGACCACAGAAAAAGAGAAGCTGAACCAAAATCCCAATTCAAAGTTTCAATACTGGGGTTTTTTCTTTAAGGTCACAGCCACACAGTAGTCTGTGAGAACTCAAGGATTAAAATTTAAGAAAAAATAAATAAATTAAACCCTCAAAAGTTCTTGCCCCATAGGGCAGAAAAAGAAATCTGTTCCTAAGAGGATATCAAGCCCCATTTGCAAAGCAATAATCTCAAGTGGTCAGGTGAGAGTGGGCCTGAGAAAGACAGCCTATGCATTTGAAGCAGAGCCCACATCTATGTTAACACTGTATTGACTGAATATAGAAATATCCTTCATCCTGTTTATATCAACTGTTAAAGTATTTCATTAAGGCTACTGCTCCATCATTCTCTAAGATTGTCAGATTTGATTATCATAGGTCAAGAAGCTATGCCAGTTTACATCAGCTAAGGATCTACTCTCGTGAAGTGGTCAGAAACACCACCAGCTATAGCTAGCCAGAAAACAAAAATCTCTTTTGCCATGTCACTTGTGTTGAGGTTTCAACATTTTGGTTCCTGCTTCACAACAGAATGATAATTAGGCCCTTTAAGTTGTCTTTAAAAATGGTTATACTACATCTCCTCTAGTCCAGTCATATAGAAGAATCAAGATCTAATCTGATACTGCAGCCAACATTATTTAGTTTTGTGATCATGCCTTCTCTTTCTAATGTTTCTATTCCATCTTGCCTCCAAAAAGCCTTTACAATAAAATTATAATTAAAATATCAATGTATTTTCATGAAAAATAACAGATTCAACATACAAACATTTGCTGGGTGTAAGAAAAAATGTAATGAAAATATTTTTGTGCATCAAAAATATACAGATCTTTTCTACACCTTACAGTGTTGTTTACTGTTGGGATCTCAATATTTTATATGATTGAAAACGTGCTATGTGCCTTAGAGCAAGTTCCAATTTTATAAAAACCCCATTTCTACTCAGGCAGAATATTAACATCTGCTGGTCAGAATGGTTTCAGTAGGGACAACAAAAGTGTCATGAATTTTACACTTAGGGATAAAAATAAACTTTTTTTTTCCTGGCAGGTAATATTAAAAAAGCATTTTTTTAGTAAATGTTGACAGGATCTGAAAAAAAAACACAGTGACAGGAGTGTGGTTTGGTAGATGGATTTCACGTGAAACATCAAAACTTCTTAGGTCTTAATTATGGAACCATATGTTACATTTTTCATGTAGTTGTGTAATTAACCTTGGTTTTTTGTTTATTTTTTTTGTGTTGCTGTGTCATGATGCAGCCTATTACACAGGGCAAAAAAATTGCTTGTTCTGTCACTATTAAAATTCTGAAAATTCCAGTTGCCTTTTATAGAATACACTGATGATGGCTTGCACAATATCCCGTACACCAATCCTCTTAACTAATATGAATCTGAAGCTGTCATCTCTCACTACTCACAAGATATTAATGTAAAACAAATGTGCATTAGACAGCTATTCCATGAAAATTATGTTCTTCGGTACTATGACACTGCATCGTACTAGAGTGCCTTCCAAAAAAATCACAGTTCAAACAGCTGCTACCAGAAAGGCCTTCACAGTACAACATGCCACTACCCAAACTTGAAAATGCATTAAGATCAGCTTTAAACTACAACAGTAGTCACCTGAACCTGCAGCTCTATTAGTTTAATGAAATACTAGTTTGGCAGCGTGTATAGAAGACAGCTTTGCTTCTACAAGGCAGTATAAAACCAGCTTTGAACAGATTACCACCACAATATACTGCCTATGATGCAAATTGAATGCCCTGTTTCAAAAGCAGTCACATAACAGTAAGATTGCAAAATTAAGAATCTCTTTATGGCATGCATTCATAGCTCAAAATATGGAGCACAGAAACATTTCTACTCCAAGCACACTGCAAACGCTTGCCGACTTCTTTATACCTTTTATTGTTACTGCCATCCTTGGCTGGTTTTCCCATTTGGATACTCTGGAGATTGTCCTTCAACAAAGTTTCCTATCTACCACATAGTTCTGTTTCCACAGCATGACTTCTCTATGCCTAAAATGCAGGCTGTTGACACTGTGGTCCTATCAAATTGCCACACGGTAGATGTGGTGGCAGGAACAAAAATTTTATTAATTTGAAAGCTACAGAAAACAGTAATGAATGGAGCTTGCAAATGCATGAGGGAGAAAAAGAATGGTCTCTAGTTAATGCTTGTCAAATGCAAGTCATCCCATTGATTTCTCATTCCTGATTGTTTAGTACTTGTTTCACAGGTTTCTATAGTTCTTTCATGCTGTTTTTCCTTTTTGACTTTTGCTTGTCATTGGAAGGGTTTGTGTTCTGGAAGCACAGCAACAGAAGAATTTTCAGGTTTGTTAAAGGCTTTCAGTCAGTCTCTAAAATGCTGTGATGCTTTGCTAGCTTTGCAAACATGAGGAAGACATAGCTGACTTGACAAAGAAAGTAGTGAGAAATGCACATTTTAATGGGGAGTCTGTGTACACATGGTGAAGGTTTGCCAACACTGTAGGCTTTTCAGAAGGAGAAAACATTTGAGAAAGAACATTTATTAAAAGCACAGTCTCCAATCAAGAATTATTTTTTTTTATTCTGTCACTTCACATGGTAGAGTAAAACAAAACTGTTGCTTGCAGACTAATGCTTTTGTCTATTTGATCCTGCACTGTTTGGCATTTATGGTACCAGAATTTGTTACCACACTGAACACACGACATCTGCAATTCAAATTTACGGTCATGGCCCTGGTTCTCTGCAGATAATGAAGCACACTTCCTTGTGGCAAATCACACTCTTAGCAATAACAGTAAGCAAAAGAGGAGACTTTCTGCTAATTTCAGATAAATTAGAATAGGGACTAAAAGAAAAACCCACCTAAAAAGCATATATAAATTAGCTGTATCTTAGACTTCTCCTACTCAATTTGACAAAAGAATATAAAAAAGAAGAAAAGAAGGACCTTTTCCAGATTAGTCTGGACATATCATATTTTCAGAAATTTTAAGAGGCTGTGGAAAATACAAGTATTGGTTCGCAGCACCTTATCCTGTGCTGGAAAGGAAATCAATTTCTGATTTCAACTGAGGTGATCTTGCTCAAGCTGTTCCAGAACAGCCAACTAAATGAGGGAAGTCATGATGTACAAGCCAAATGATCCAATATCATTAGTCTTGGAAAGCTCCAGGAAACTCAACAGATGTGATAAATCTCACCAGAAGCCAGAAGTGTCTGGTTAGCCTTACACTCACATTGCACTCATTTGTCAGAGAAACTGAGCAAATCCACACTATCATTAAACACAAAAAATTTCACAAGGCAGGAAAGCTTATCATTTTCTCCCTTGCATTTAAAGTTCCTTGAATTTTATTCTGATTTGTAAACACCTTGTGCAAAATAGGGACTGTCAATAGGATACGGCATAAGAACATAGAACAAGGCACTTCAGCAGCAAAATGAAAATAGGATCCCAACTTAACATAAATTTAAGATGCAGCAATGTCCATTTGTATTTCATTAGTAAATTTCTCTTTTTCACTGGTATGGCTATAAGGGCAGTCCACAATGCCAGCTGGAGCTCGTCAGCAGAAGATCCTGCCTTTGCAGAACTGAGGAGCACAGTGACTTTGCTATCACAGAATCTATAAGGGGTCATGAAGGCCACGTGAAAAGCAAAAGGGAGAAAAAATGAGAGAGCCAAGATCTCCAGGGAAATTCATTGTTTATCTCCTGGGATTTTGATTATGCCATTGAAGCTTTGCTTTATCCTTGACAAAATGAAGAACTTGTCTATCATATAGGAATTGTAAGTATTAATTTGCACCTGCTAATGCTTGCCATCAGGAGCATATCTAATAAAAGTGCTTGTGACATAGTTGAGGTAAGCATCTGCCAGACAAGCCTGGGACAATCTTTTCCTTTTCCATTCTGTTAACTCAGCAGATATGTTTAATCAGGAAATAATATACTCCATCTCCTAATAGCACTGAAATAACTTTCTTCCTGCTATAAATCTTTGTTCATTGGCCTGTTTCACAACACAACACAACACCAGCCACAGGCTTAGAAGTTCCCTTGACTCTGATGTTGGATGCAGAATGTCAACAATAAAGTGCACTATTCAAAGATCAGAAAGGGAACTGAATTTTGGAAACTCAAGAAGAGAAGGGAAGACTTGTCTTCACCTCTCACAAAGCATCTCCTAAGTACTGTTTACATATAAAACAATAGCTTGGCCTTCCAAGTCCTCACAGCTGCTAGTAGTAGGGCCCATAGCCCTGTTAAGAGCTCCACTAACAGCCTGAAGGCAGGTCAGAAAGCCAGGGAAATTAGTTATGGATGTGGCATATATAAGATAAAGGAACTGGCAATGCTGAAGACAAACTATTGCTACAGCTTCTGAAGTCACAAAGGAAATTCTTCATGGGACAGCATCTCCAGTAACATCAGTGATAGGCTGGAGCAAGTGCAAAATAGCTCAGTGGAACTAACTCTCCCAAAGAAGGATAAAAAGAGACCAGAATCCCAACCTCCAGCATTTTTGCAGTGTAAGAAATGTGTATTGTGAACCTGTACTGTGTTCTTACTCTCCTCATTTAGAATCAATCCCTAATTTGCCTGTTGTTTTGGTGGGTTTTTTTCATTTTCAGCTAAAGCTGTCAAAAGGGAGGAAAGGGGGTGTTTGGATCAATCCTTTCTTCAAACAATCTGATCTAGCATTCTGCTTTCTGACTACTAGCAAGGATCACACTGCAGAATTGCTGCAACTTCAGCATCACAGGAGGAGTCATTCACATTCAGCACTAGTGCAATATGAAAGTATGCTGCAAGCTTCTACTCTGGCAGGAGTTACTGCAGAGCCCCTGCTGCAATGCCACTGCATTATTTTGGAGGCTGTCCACTGGTAAGTGAAATAAAGTAGGGTGAGAGCAGGGGAAGAACTGCTGAGGAAGAGCTGATGTAGTAGTTCCCTGCATTGTATCTGTGTATGGAAAGTCTCTGTATAGAGGCACCCACCATGACGATGAGGTAAGTACTACCCTAGGGCAGGCAAAAATTTAAATCCATATTATGTATTCTAGTGACAGAGGTGTGCTAATAGCTAAGACACTGCAGTGCATCCACAATGACTGAGAGAATTCTTTTCACACATTTAAACCTAAGTTTCACATACTTACCAAACACACACTTTAGGAGGTTGGTTCTCTTCAAACTTCAAGTTCAGTCAGAAAGCTGGTCACAACTCCAGCACCTTTGCAGTTTAGAGTGGCCTCAGAAGCTGGCAAAGAGAAGCTGGCCAGAGCTCAAAAGCTGCTGGAGGGCCGAGGACAGTCAGAACACTGTGTGCTTATTTAACATTCTCTGTCCCCACTAGGCCACCAGTATGAGAAACAGAGAAGAACCTGGCATTAAAAAGGTGGCTGTATTAGCTAGATGATATGTCAGTCTCTGGGTTGGTTTTTTTTTTGATGTACAGAAAAGGAAAAAGGAATCTATTTCCATATGCTATCTATTCCCATGTGGTATTTCTGCTCCCAATGATAGCAGTACCATGACCCAGTCCCTTTAGTGGACCTCTGGGCAATAAAATGCTCACAAGTTTTTTCACTCTTGTGCAAAGGCATCTGGATTCAGACCCACAATGCTCACGAGTTCTCCACACAACCGTATTGGGAGCCCTGCCCTACACTGAAATGCCACAGAAAAAGAGGATATCTGTGCTCAATTTCACAGTGCCAAAAAATTTGTTAGATGCCTGAATGTTTCTTCAATGTAAATGGCTCACTCAGCTGGGTGGTGATAAGGAAACCCTGAGAGAGGGGCAAATCCAATACAAGAACACTAACAATATTGGGGCTTCTAAAATTTCTTGCCTAGAGGTGCACAGCACCAGCTTTCTCATCTGGAATGCCATCACTTGCCACCTCATAACCTATCGTGCTCTGTTACCATAAAGAAATAATGGTTTTGTATTTTAGAAAGGGTATAAACCATGAAATTACATATTCATTCAAACTTTCATACTTCTCTCATGTCTCCAAAGCAATTTTTATAAAGCTTTAAGGGCAAGATGCTTCTGCTGGGTAGATAGAATTACAGCTTTAAATTTTTGTTGCTGCACTTCCAGGCAGGTGAGCTGTGGATCTTAAAAATATATACAGAGGTATATGACAGTACAAAAAGCATTAAAAGATGTAAAGAGAACATTGTGCATGTATCCATCCAGCTAGCATCCTAATCTGGAGCCCAGATACAACATACTTAAGGATCATGATCCATCTTATCTCAACTACATACATTAACACATGCTTGCTCCATACACGTAGCTTCTAAGTTCAGCAGAAACAATGAACTCTTCTTTCCCACTGCTTCACTTGGTACACGCATACCTCCCCACACAGCAAACCCAAACTGGGTAGAGGTGACAGGTGGCTTAAATCATCCCATGTTTTTTTTAAATCATGTCACCGGACTGCTTGAGCTCACCTACTGCATTTCAGCACAGAACTGTGTTTCCTGCAGTAGGGGTTAAGCTGCCAGCTGGGAGGCAGACTTCACATTGACTCCTTATGAAGAGCAATGATTAGTCTTGGATGATACTGATCCAGCTAAACATAAACTTTGAAAAATACTAGAGTATTTCACATACAGGCATAGCAGATGAAGAGTGCTAGGGCACAGTGTACACCTTGCTAAGATCTCCATGATACATGGGAGTCCAAATATCTGATCAGCATTATACAAGTAACGATACAACGATGTACTGTTGGTTGGTACAGAAGACACTATTACACGTGACTTTGTCGGGCAAATCAACTAGTCATTTTTAGAGTGTTAAAGCTTTGGGGGTGTTGTAATTTCTTTCTCTCAGTACAGTAACAAATTAAAGTTTAGCAGAAATAAATAGGACATACTCAGGCCCCCAAAAAGGGCAAAACAACATCAGAAATTTACAGCAACTAAATCCCATCTAAGGCATATTTTATAACTCTACATTAACATACACCAGTCTATATCCCTTCTGCTGGGTGCCTAATCCTTTTAACATTTGGAAATGCAAGAATGCTGTGAACATTCAGAAGCTGCTTAGAGGCTAGGAGAACAAAACATGGCTTAAATATGATGCGTTGATGTAACAGCTATACAAACCGCACTGCTGTGAACTCCTCACTTCTACATTCGAAAGCGCATTTGCTGGAAGGAGAAGAGAAAGTGGCCCAGATGACACATACCCAGATATGAGAAAAAAATGTCGCACAGCAGCACTTATCCTGACACTGTGCTGCGTGTGAGCTCACTGCACAGCACAATGGCCAGGAGCAGAAGCAGCTGCAGCAAGGTCAGCAAGGGGATTCTGTCACTGTCCCTGGCAGGGAGAAGGAGCAGCCGCTTCCTACCAAAATGAATGCATAGCCACGGCCCTACAGAATTAATAGTTAAATCTGAAGATGATAATCTTTGTTCTTTCACCACTGAAAGCTACTAGTGGTAAAGGAGGCTTTCAAATGTAAGGAAACAAAACCTGCATAACCAAATAAGAGACCCATGACTCAGCTCTGACCTAGACACTACTGCAATTCACGAGCAGCACCCTTGAAGTTCAGAATACCTGCTTTAAGCAAAAGCAGAGCTGAGCCTACTGCTCTCTGATACTTGGTAATTCTAAAAAGTACCAAAGAAATGAGAAAAATGACCATAAAATTTCCCTGGTAACAAATCATACATAGCAATGATCTCTCTAACTGACTCATGACCACTGTCAGGACTGATTGTAATAAAATATGAATCAACACAACAGAAAACTCTGGTTTATAGGCACTAATAATATGTGTCTGTGTTTCTAGCTGGTATTTGAGATATTGTTGCTCTTAAGAAGGCTCCTTTGAGAAAGGGAAATGAAAACCTTTCACCAGGATTTTATCTAATTTACAAAGCAGTGTATTATTACCAGGAGGGATACTGCACGCTGTACAGACCCAGCCATACGTACAGGGACTTTTCAACTACCATAAAGCATATGGAGGTTACTACCTGCTATCTGCAAAAAAGTACTACCTGGCAGGAGGAGAATGGATATGTGAAAAGAGGAAGGAAAGCAGAGTAAAAGAGAGATATGATCTTCAGTTGGTGTAATATACACAAATCAACTTTCATTTAAGGACACAAGTAATCCTAACAGATGCCCTATGCTGCCCCTGCCAGTGAAAAACTCATCTCATTTCAATCTGTTTTCTTAAAAACATTTATATTGGGTTGTCAAATGCTGATCTGTTTTGTGCCAGGTATCCTAAAGGTACTATATTTCATCAAGGTATCTGCGTACTTTGCAGAATGAGATGTAAGGGACGTGTAAAATAAAGCTTTAAATATGTCGGATTTCTCTTCCATGTGAAATAATCTAATGGAAAATGTTTTTAAATACAATTACAGAATCAAAGAATAGTAGGGGTTGGAAGGAACCTCTGGAGATCACCTAGTCCAACCCTGCTGCCAGAGCAGGTTCACTTAAAGCAGGTTGCACAAGACAGCGTCCATTTGGATTCTGAATGTCTCCAGAGACAGGGACTCCCCAGCCCCTCTGGGCATCCTGTTCCGGTGCTCTGTCACTCTCACAGTAAAGAAGTTCCTCCTCATGTTTAGATGGAACTTCTTGTGTGCAAGTTTGTGCCCATTACCTCTTGTCCTGTCACTGGGCACCACTGCATTTTTTCAGACTGGTCTCATCCTCCTGACACCCACCATTGATAAGCATTGATAAGATCCCCTACCAGCCTTCTCTTCTCTAGGCTAAAAAGCTCCAAGTCTTTCAGCTTTTCATTCTAAGAGAGATGTTCTAGTCCCCTAATTACCTTTGTAGCCCTTTGCTGTACCCTCTCCAGCATCCTTCTCCTTCTTTAACCAGGGAGCCCAGAAGTTGACGCAGTACTCCAGATGAGGTCTCACCAGGGCAGAGTAGAGGGGTAGGAGAAGAACCTCCCTTAACCTGTTTGTCATAGTCCTCTTGATGCACTCTAGGATGCCATTGGCCTTCTTGGTCACAAGGGCACATTGCTGGCTTATGGTCATCCTGTTGCCCACCAGGACACCTTCCAGGTGTTTTTCCACAGAGCTGCTTTCCAGCAGGTCAGCCCCTAACACTGTACTGGTGCATGGGGTTATTCCTCCCTATGACCTTACACTACAGGAGAAAATGTTACTTTTTCTTTCCTCACTTCTCCTCATATTTCCCATACTAGCAAGTATTAAAGTTTGTCTTGAATTTTAGGACATAAATATCTTGCAGTCTGCATGGGATATTAAAGCATGTATGATCCTTTATGTCAATCTGCTAATTAAATTTAGTAGAACATTTATATTCAATATTCATTCTGTAGTGGTGTAAAAGCAATAAATACCAAAAAATGCAGACCAGGTGAGATGTTCAAATGTCTAAATTCAACCGTCACAACCACAAATAAAAATACAGCAGTAGCCTCTTAATGTAGCTACTTAATGAGCCTAATTAGCCTAACTACCCAGGTGTTTGGAGCTACTGTCCACTGTAGGGACGACTATGACCCCAACATGTTCATTATACCCAAGCAAATTTATCCTGGGAGGGGGAGACTAAGTTGAGCTCTTCAGACATGTAGTTGGTTGTAAAAGAAACACAGAGATAGAAATGCTGCTAAATACTTCACTGCCTTACTCTGCCTTGGAAGCTGCTTAGCAGTGTACTCAGTCTGAGGTAAAAAGTAGTTCTCAGGAAATCCTAAATCTTTTACATCAATGTTTCTTACTTTAAAGTACTGTGTTTGAGTTAGTTTCCAAAGGCAACATACAATCAGAAATTATACACAGAGGGGGTCAGCTTGCAAGGTTTAAATCTGCTTTGCTAGGCTTGAGCTGTCTTAATGCACCTTCCAATCTAGAGAAGATTCTAGACTAGACTGCAGAAAATATTCAGTGACAGGCAGAAGGACCCATCATTCATCACAGGACCACGTAGATGTCACTGGGACTATGAGGTACACAGATTTTTTACTGTTACTTGCTTATAACAGTGCCTCACATTTACATAGTTAAAAAAATATTTTAAAGTTATTTATCCCCACGTCCTTCTGGAAAGCCAGCAAAGAAGGAAACCTTGTATTACCACTGATACTGTACCACCACAGACAGCTTCAGACACCACTTCTGCTTACATGTGGGTGGGCCTCTGTTACACTACTGACTTCAGATACCATACTGACTGAGAGTGACCAACGCCAACTCATTTAAACACCTATGATCATATGTCACCATATATACATTCTTTCCTACACCGCATCAGTAGAAGGGTGGATTAATTAGCTGTGGATGTTTCTTACCTAGACTTTAGTAAACGTCTGATATCATTTCCCACAGCATTTTCCTGGAAACACTGGCTGCTCACAGCTTGGATGGGTGCACTCTTTGCTGGGTAAAAAACTGCCTGGTTGGCCAGGCCCAAAGAGTGGCAGCAAATGGAGTTAATCAAATTAGCAGCTGGTCACAAGTGGTGTTCCCCAGGGCTCAGTACTGGGGCCAGTTCTGTTTAACATCTTGATCTATGAACTCCATCAGTGAATCAATGGCACCCTCAGTAAGTCTGCATATGACACCAAGCTGGGCAGGAGTGTTGATCTTCTGGAGGGTAGGAAGGCTCTACAGAGAGATCTGGACAGGCTGGATCAATGGGCCAAGGCCAACTCTATGAGGTTCAACAAGGCCAAGTGCACTTGGATCACAAGAAACCTATGCAACTCTGCAGGCTTTGGGAAGAGTGGCTGGAAAGCTGCCCAGTGGAAAAGGATGTGGGGGTGTTGATCAGCATCTGGCTGAATATAAGCTAGCAATGTTCCCAGGTGGCCAAGAAGACCAACAGCGTTCTGGCTTGTACCAGAAATAGTGTAGCCAGCAGGACCAGGGAAGTGATCATCCCCCTGTACTTGGCACTGGTGAGGCCACACCTCAAATACTGTCTTTAGTTTTGGGCACCTCACTGCAGGCAGGACATGGAGCTGCTGGAGCGTGTCCAAAGAAAAGCAATGAATCTTGTAGAGGGTCCAGAGAGCAAGTCTTATGAAGAGCAGCTGAAAGAACTGGGGTTGTTTAGCCTAGAGGCTTAGGGGAGACCTTACCACTCTCTACAACTACCTGAAAGGAGGTTGAAGTAAGGTGAGTGTTAGTCTCTTCTCCCAAGTAACAAGGGATAGGAGAAGAGGAAACATGTAGATGGGGCACTTAGGGATATGGTTTAGTGGTGCACTTGGCAGTGTTATGTTCACAGTTGGACTTGATCTTAAAGTATTTTCCAACCTAAATGATTCTATGATTATGGCACAAAATTCAAAGCACAGATTTCAGCAGTATTTAAGCACAATTACGCTCACTGTTCTAAAGCCTGTTTGACTTGGGAAATTTAAATCTTGACTCCATAAATGACTTCAGCAGAAGTCCCAGGAAAACTCAAACTTTTGAAGCCTGGTATTAAGCGGCTGCTGATCTGAAGGACAAATTGTCTCTCTCACTGTAGTGAAACCGTTATACTGATTCATGCTCCAGCTCTAGCCCATGACAGATGCACTTTGGGAGGTCTCTAGTCCAGGACCCTGCTCTGGTTCCACCCCTGAGCAGTCCACTTGGGGAAAAGGCTTCCTCTTACTTTCAGCCTGAGCCTCTCATGTTCCAACTTGTACCATTGTGTTCATGGGGTCATGCCATGCTTATACCATCCTGGACACTGCTTACCCCTGTTGCTTCTCAGGCACACATCTGGCCCTAGCTTAAGTTCATTACCCACCAGCACCAGGGCTTTCCCCTAAAGCTGCTTCCCCAGGCAGCCAGGTTCCTGATAAAGATAATGAACAGCTGATGACATTCCAGGGTACATCCTTCAGGAACTCCAGTTACCAGCCTATAGGTAGAGTATGAACCATCAGGCATGACACTGTAAGACTGATAATCCAGCCATTTTTTCACTCATCTACATGTTCATGTAGACTATAATGTCTTAGCCTGGTTACTGGGATGCTCTCAGAAGTCTCAGTAATATTACTGTAGTGACATCTGCTGTGATTTCTTCATTCCCAGATTTAGTCATTTTGCCACAGAAGTCAGTCAGATTGGTTTGCCTGTGATAAATCCATGCTGACTGTTTCCAGCCACCATCTTCTTCATGTGCCCAGAAATGACCATGGAGAAGACTTGCTGTATGATTTTCTTAAGGACTAAAATTAAGCTGTGGTTCCCTGTATCTGCCTTCCTGTCCTGTCTGGAGATGGGTGCAATATTTACAGTTCTTCTGAATCAAGGGGTTCTTCCTCAACCTTCAAGAATGCCAAGACAAGACAATGAATGCACCAAGTATCTTGGCCTTATCTGCCCCCCCATTGCAATAATTCCTACCTCATTCAGCAAGGGATAAAACTGAGCAATCCTGTGCACTGCATTGGTGCATCTGTTTAGAATCTCCACAAAGCAGCAAAATCTGTGTGAAAATACCTACGATTTTCTCCACTGGAAAGACTGACAGAAGTAATGGAAAATCATCATTGTACTGTGAATAATTGGTGCTTATTTTATCCTTTGTAAAAGCTAGTGATTTAAAAGTAAAACCTGTGTTTTACTTGCAGCAGGCTATCATGAAGTAAAGTCAATCATCTCATTACAGTGCGATCAAACTACATAGTTTAAAACATGTGTTTACATACAAAAGAAAGGAAGATTTGCTGTGTCTGAGCAGCAGGAAACTCTGTAATGAGTGCCAGAATGCCTTTGCCTGAGTAAGCATAGTTGATTATTTAACTTATCAAGAGCTATAGATGAATAGATTTTTAATGGGTAAATTAAGAAATGTTATGTAATTAAATTCACAAATAATGAAAAATTTTCCTTGATATTTTGATTGGACTCAGATCTTTTCCAACTCAAATGATTCTCTTGATTCTATGACTTTTGCTGTGCAAATTATTTTTCTCTTGTGTATTTAGCTACTGTAGCTCTTTCTGGTACCTCTTTAAGTGGAAATCACCCAATGAAACCTCACTGATGCNGGAAACATGTAGATGGGGCACTTAGGGATATGGTTTAGTGGTGCACTTGGCAGTGTTATGTTCACAGTTGGACTTGATCTTAAAGTATTTTCCAACCTAAATGATTCTATGATTATGGCACAAAATTCAAAGCACAGATTTCAGCAGTATTTAAGCACAATTACGCTCACTGTTCTAAAGCCTGTTTGACTTGGGAAATTTAAATCTTGACTCCATAAATGACTTCAGCAGAAGTCCCAGGAAAACTCAAACTTTTGAAGCCTGGTATTAAGCGGCTGCTGATCTGAAGGACAAATTGTCTCTCTCACTGTAGTGAAACCGTTATACTGATTCATGCTCCAGCTCTAGCCCATGACAGATGCACTTTGGGAGGTCTCTAGTCCAGGACCCTGCTCTGGTTCCACCCCTGAGCAGTCCACTTGGGGAAAAGGCTTCCTCTTACTTTCAGCCTGAGCCTCTCATGTTCCAACTTGTACCATTGTGTTCATGGGGTCATGCCATGCTTATACCATCCTGGACACTGCTTACCCCTGTTGCTTCTCAGGCACACATCTGGCCCTAGCTTAAGTTCATTACCCACCAGCACCAGGGCTTTCCCCTAAAGCTGCTTCCCCAGGCAGCCAGGTTCCTGATAAAGATAATGAACAGCTGATGACATTCCAGGGTACATCCTTCAGGAACTCCAGTTACCAGCCTATAGGTAGAGTATGAACCATCAGGCATGACACTGTAAGACTGATAATCCAGCCATTTTTTCACTCATCTACATGTTCATGTAGACTATAATGTCTTAGCCTGGTTACTGGGATGCTCTCAGAAGTCTCAGTAATATTACTGTAGTGACATCTGCTGTGATTTCTTCATTCCCAGATTTAGTCATTTTGCCACAGAAGTCAGTCAGATTGGTTTGCCTGTGATAAATCCATGCTGACTGTTTCCAGCCACCATCTTCTTCATGTGCCCAGAAATGACCATGGAGAAGACTTGCTGTATGATTTTCTTAAGGACTAAAATTAAGCTGTGGTTCCCTGTATCTGCCTTCCTGTCCTGTCTGGAGATGGGTGCAATATTTACAGTTCTTCTGAATCAAGGGGTTCTTCCTCAACCTTCAAGAATGCCAAGACAAGACAATGAATGCACCAAGTATCTTGGCCTTATCTGCCCCCCCATTGCAATAATTCCTACCTCATTCAGCAAGGGATAAAACTGAGCAATCCTGTGCACTGCATTGGTGCATCTGTTTAGAATCTCCACAAAGCAGCAAAATCTGTGTGAAAATACCTACGATTTTCTCCACTGGAAAGACTGACAGAAGTAATGGAAAATCATCATTGTACTGTGAATAATTGGTGCTTATTTTATCCTTTGTAAAAGCTAGTGATTTAAAAGTAAAACCTGTGTTTTACTTGCAGCAGGCTATCATGAAGTAAAGTCAATCATCTCATTACAGTGCGATCAAACTACATAGTTTAAAACATGTGTTTACATACAAAAGAAAGGAAGATTTGCTGTGTCTGAGCAGCAGGAAACTCTGTAATGAGTGCCAGAATGCCTTTGCCTGAGTAAGCATAGTTGATTATTTAACTTATCAAGAGCTATAGATGAATAGATTTTTAATGGGTAAATTAAGAAATGTTATGTAATTAAATTCACAAATAATGAAAAATTTTCCTTGATATTTTGATTGGACTCAGATCTTTTCCAACTCAAATGATTCTCTTGATTCTATGACTTTTGCTGTGCAAATTATTTTTCTCTTGTGTATTTAGCTACTGTAGCTCTTTCTGGTACCTCTTTAAGTGGAAATCACCCAATGAAACCTCACTGATGCCATGATAATGCAAACCAGGCCTGATGTTTTCTGGTTTATTCATATGGAGGGATTCACACATTCCACATTTGTAATGTTATCTTTTGCTCTTCCTACCTTACTTTGTAGTCTGCACATGCATATGCACTGTTGACTTAGTCCTCAGCACATCAATATCATGATAGAAAACAGATTGGCAAACCAGCTTGTGACCAACATCCAGTTCCATAGGATCTGTTAAAAAAACAGAATACCTATAAACTCTGTAAGGCACAAATGAGGAAGAGCATGATTTTCTTGCCCTATAGGGCTTTTTGAAATTACAGAAAATTTCCTGACTTGAATGATGCTGAAGAGAGCTCTGACATAGCAGAAAAGTTTTGTGGAAAAGGCTGAAAGCAACCTACTTAAATATGTACTGGTCTGTCCATGCAGATTTCTCCTGTGAACTGGATGATCTTAATCTCTCCTTTGGGATCTCCTCTACTTTGTGTGAGCTCCTGGTTCTTCCCTTCCCTCACCTCCAAATGGTAATTCAGCCAAGCATTGCTTTTTTACTGATTGGCTAAGGCTGTGAGATGTCAGAGACCCAAGTTTTAGTCTCTTTTGTAAACAAGCCTCTGAGTAAGCTTACAGAATTTCTATCTTTGCATGGAGAAAACTTTTGTCAGGTCATAACGAAACTGATAAAATCCTGGGGGGGGGAAGGTCTTTTTGACAATTGGCATTATCTGCCAAACACAGAATCACAGAATGGCCAGGGTTGGAGGGAACCTCTGGATATCATCTAGTCCAACCTCTCTGCTAGAGCAGGTTCACCTAGGGCAGGTTACAGAGGAATGCTTCCACTTGGTTTTTGAAAGTCTTCAGAGGAGACTCTACAACCCCTCTGGACAGCCTGTTCCAGTGCTCTGTTGTCCCCACAGTACAGAAATTTTTCCTCATTTTGACTTCCTGTGTTCCATTTTGTGCCTGGTGCCCCTTGTCCTGTCACTGGGTATCACTGAAAAGATACTGGCCCCATCCTCTTGACACCCACCCTTCAGATATTGATAAACATTGATCAGATCCCCTCTCTGTCTTCTCCAAGCTAAACAGACCCAGGTCTCTCAGCCTTTCCTTATAAGAAAGATGTTCCAGTCCCTTAATCATCTTCATAGCCCTCTGTTGGACTCTTTCCAGTAGTTTCTTGTCTCTTTTGAACTGGGAAGCCCAGAACTGGACATAGTACTCCAGATGTGGCTTCACTAGGGCACAGTAGAACGGGAGGTGAACCTCTCTTCACCTACTGGTCACAGCACCACAAGATACCATTGGCCTTCTTGGCTACAAGAGCTTATGGTTAACTTCTTGTCCATCAGGACTTCCAGGTCCTTCTCTGTGGAGCTGCTTCCCAGCAAGTCAACCCCTAACCTGTACTGTTGCATAGGGTTGTTCCTCCGCATGTGCAGGACTCTACACTTGCCCTTGCTGAACTTCATTAGGTTCCCCTCCACTCAACTCTCCAACCTGTCCAGATCTTGTTCAATGCCAGCACAGCCTTCTGGTGTGTCAACCACTCCTCCCAGTTTTGTGTCAACTCTACCTTCTCTGTATCCTCTGTCACCAGGGCTCCCACCTCATTCAGCAGCCCGCCCATATTTTCCCTAGTCTTCCTTTTGCAAACCAAGAATTTCCAAACATCTCTAAATTTACTTGGTAGTGTGCCAGCAGCTGCTATTTCTGGGTGACATTCACGTGCCCCTAAACTATGAAAATATTTCTGCAATTGCTGTGCTGGTTCAGCTGTCATCATTTTATGCTGCCATCAGTTGTCTGATCAAACAGGCCAACGTTGAACACAGCAACATTCCCTCAAAAGTCTTCTTTCAAACAATTTTGCCATAGGTTCCTGTGAACCCAGCTCCTCCACTGCCCACTGTGGTGCTAGCATTGCCTGCTGGACACAACAAACAGACTGGCTCCCTCAGTGACCCTTCATATATAAGGACACCACTGAGAAAGCAGCCCAACAGAAGCCACACCCAACAGGAAGCTCCTCTAGTTGGCTCCTGGTTAATATAGCCTTGACCTTGCCCACTACCCCAACCATGACCACCTGGGTGAGGGCGCGGGCACAGAAACACATGTGGGCCAGGTTCTGCCTCTGGAACCTGGAGCCAATAGGGAAACCGAAACATTCTGCTGGGTTGTGACATATCCACAGGTCAGCTCCAACTCAGGGCCCACAACTCAGGCCCCAGCACTTCAGCAGTTTATTTAAAGGTGTTGATCTTGTGGCTTCCCAGCTCAGTTTACAAAAGGCATCAGAAAGATCAGAAGCTATTACATAGAACTGATTCCAGAGAAAAACAAGACATCATCATGCTGTATCATTTGAGCTGTTTAAACAGAGCACAGATCAGTCATCTCCTTGATCATCTTACACAAAGTTCCCAGTGTCCTAATAGCTTCATTTTCATTGCTTTTGTCTGCAATTTTCAGGAGTCTGTAAAGCTCATGTATAATGAAGAATGTAAGAGGGGTTTAGGTTTTTTACATATCTTGGGCAGTTTGATGCTGGAAAAGTTTTGCTGTGTTTTGCCTTTCAAATTGAAGGTATACATCTAGGGAGTGTCAATCCTATAGCCTTGATAGATTGAACTATCACAGTGATGTATGCTCAGAATAAAAACAGTCTGAGCTTTACCCTGGCAGACTTACAGCTCAAATACGCAACAGAGAGAAAAATTGAGGAAAAAGTAGGTATTACCCTTCATACAAGAACAGTGACATAGAAACAATAGTAGCTTCATTTGAAGAAATAGCAAGCTCTGTCAGCTTGTATGGTTAGTGCATCTGCAGCCTTTCAGAGGTAAAATTTTTCTGAATTTTAAATAGGAATTTTTCCTGTGCCAAGACAGCAGCAGAATTGAAACTTTTAATTGTTTTGTGTTGGTTTGTTTTTCCAGCTTCAAATTTTAAGATTATTGTAAAATTTATAGCTGATAAGCTATTCAGGGCATAATGACCTTATTTTACACTGGTTTGTTTCACTGATATTCCCACAGCATAAGGGAAGGAGACACACTTTTGAGGTTCTAACTGCTTATTTTGTTCTGTTTGATGGAAGCAACTTCATATATTAAAGTGAACTGGAAACAAACTGGCTTCACAAGAGAACGTTATACAGCAAATAAGAATTAGAAACTTATCACTTACTCCTGAAGATAGGTACAATGACTTTTATAAGAGCAAATTACATGCTCTTTTGCATTAAGCACAGTAATTCTTTCTTCAGTTTCCTCTGTAATTTGAATTAGCAATATCCCTCAAAGTGACTGTGCTGCAGTAAGATAAGGCTAAGAATGAAATGTAAACTGTAAAGCAGCAAAGACTTTTCATCCAACCACTTTCTGCTAAATAAAATAGGTCATCAGTCATAAGAATGGAGTACACTTCCAGGTTTTCTTAGCAAAGAACTCCAGTTCTACTGATGCTGAAACCACAAAAATACAAAGTCAGCGTGGCTTGTGGCAGAACTAATGCATGAGCAGAGTCTAGAGTGGTATGTGGTGATCGAAAATGAAAGCAAATGGTTGGGTGGCCTCCAGGTCACGAGAGCTTGTAATGACTTTTCTGACAACTCCACCACTAGACACTGCTTCATGTTTGTGGTGAAGAGTGGAAGATGGCGTATAGTTGAGGGTTACCTTTCTTCCCTTATAAAGAAGACTTTGGCCTGTATATTTTTGGCATCTGTAAAAGGAGATGCTGTTGGCCTTGGTTTTCCTAATCCCCACCCTCCTCCATGCTGTCCTCTTTCAGAAGTGTAGTGGCAATACCAGTTATTGGACATTTCTGTGATGCTGGAAGACAGTCTTTTCCAGGCTCCTGTTTCCCCACCTCTGCTAAGATCACAGCTTGCTTTCCCATGGGGCTCTTTTGAAAGTCCTAACACAGACAAGATCAAGTGGGTCACAGCTCATCTTGTTGTGGCCCACATATTAGTAATGGAGAACCTAAGGCTTGAAGAGTAATAAATGGATAAGTCGTCTTGAGAGCACCACTAGTATATGTACCTATACAGCTATTTTAATGTGCCCTGATTTGTCAGATTGTGTATACCAAGCTTATTTTTGCAGTGTTTCTTGTGTGTGTCATTCTTTTGGCTTCTGAGAAGTGCTGCTAAATTTGTATGTTTCTTTTTGTAGCTCTTGTTTAGCATTTGTTCTTGTTTATGCTGGCATAGAGTGGCTGGCATATGAGATTCTTAGATTATCATCAGAAGGCAGAACATCACTTATTTGTAGATTCCCCCACAGCTCATGCATACTTTAAGAAGATAGAAAAATGGTTTATTCTTCAGGGAAACTATAGTACATGGTAGCTAAGGAACTGGGACACAGAGAAAATTTTATTCACCGGTTCATGCATATTCACAACATGGCTTATTTATTGTCCACTAGTTTTCACAACTTGAAAGTGAATGACAATTTCAGCATAAATGACATATGAAAAATGAGATATTGCAAAAAACAGTATGACATCTCTGTCTCCATGCTCTCTAGCTTCAGTTCTAGATATATTTCAACCACTAAAATTCTCGGGTTTGCATTGCCATTAGCTAATGGAGAATGACAGAAATACTAGCACTTACCTGTTTACATTTTTATACGTATACTATATATATTTATATATTTTTTTATTATTTGGGAAAAGACCCCCCTTCACCTGTACTCATGTATTTAAATGCCTATATTATGATATGACTACAAGATGAAAAGCTATGCTGCAAATGTCACACCAAATTTTTATTGGCAATATAGAACCTCAAGCACAAAAAGTTCTTTATTCTTAAGGAGAAGGGACAAATTTTCTCTTTTTTTTTTGGATGCTGTAATACCATTATCTTGTAGAGCTAAGTATTAAGGATAATTCAGCTAGGAAACAGGTGGCATACTGTAATGGTGCTTGCTAGCATTAGATTTTATGTAAATAATTTCTGACCTTCTACATTTGCATTTAATTTAGAAGATCATAATTCCATCATTTGTATATTTAGGATGTTCATAGTTAAAGCAAACCTCTGTTTTCACTCATTGCTTCTTTCCCACCATCTACATGCAACAGTAGATGTAATTCAGCGTGCCACTATGCTACTGCTTTTAAAAGTTCCAGCAGCTATCATCCAGTCCAAGTTGTCCTAACTATATGTTATCTTACAAAAGAGAAGTGTTAAACTGACTGGGTTCCACCTTTGCTGCTTGTATTGGGAGTCCAGGTGTAGGTAGGTCACCTGCTTTTGCATAGTCAAAACCTCTTCTGATCAGGGTTGGAAGTAGTGTTGTTCCAATGGACAGCAGCATACTGCCAGCATTTGAAAGCCTGCTGGAGCAGAGTACTTCTAGCCATAATAGAGGTGTTTTTGCAAAAGTCTCCCTAGGGTAGGCAAAGCTTTTATGTATTCTTATTAATCAATTAAAATGGTGCTTAAAAGCAAAGAGACTAATAGTTTTAACTCTGGACTACTGCACTGTAGTTGGTAACTACTGATGGTATAATATTGTGTCAAACAACAGCTGATAGACACTAATGAAATACAAAGCCATTGCAAGGTTTACATTTCTTCAGAAGTGTCTCTTCCAAAACGTCAAACATTGCTGTTCCCTTTTGGTCTTGTGTTTCTGAACTCTGGTTAGTACAATGTTATCAACTTCAGTTACCTTTTTGTTAGCATAAGAGACGCAAGAACTCAAGGAAGAAGTAGTTTAAGAATCTGTGGCTTATGAGAGCCTTCACATTGATAAGGCTAACTTAAAAACTGAGATTACTAGTAAGCAGCATGCAGCATTTGTTATAGAATCATGGAGTCAATTAGGTTGGAAAAGACTTTAAGATCAAGTCCAACTGTGAACATAATACTGCCAAGTCCACAACTAAACCGTGTCCCTAATCACCTCTTCTGTACGTCGGTTAAATACCTCCAATGACTCCACCACTTCCCTGGGCAGCCTGTTCCAATGTTTGACAACCATTTCAGTGAATAAACCTTTCCTAATATCCAATCTAAACCTCCCTGGNCCACTTGTGACCAGCTGCTAATTTGATTAACTCCATTTGCTGCCACTCTTTGGGCCTGGCCAACCAGGCAGTTTTTTACCCAGCAAAGAGTGCACCCATCCAAGCCATAATGACCATCTCATGTCCTTTTTCTCTGCCCCTAGTTGTGTTTCTGTCCTTAGGGCTGTCACTGAAATTTCTGTGATCGAAGAACTGTTTGACTAACTAAACAGTGGAAACGTCAGCATATATAAAGTTGATATGTTAAAGTACTGATTTTGTACGTCCTACCAGATTGGATGTGTTAGATAATCTGTGCCTAAAATAAGATTAAGATGCGTTGGAATCAAAAAAAAGTCCAAGGAAGTTTTAAGAATCTTTTAGTAGAGAAAGCAAACTGGAAAGATCCGAATTTAAAGCAATGATTAGTGAAAAATGACAACAGGAACAGTTATTTCTCTAGAAAATGCAATAGATAAATAGCTGATTTTTTGGCAAAAAAAAGAAAGCAAATGCCCACATCACTTGTAGAATTATGTAAATGCTCTAAAACTCAAGTTAGAAACTTTTAAGTGAAATTTGCCCTTGAAAATCATATGCAATGTATCTGCATTCCTAAATCAAATGCCGTTATGGGAAGAGATCAAGCCTTTCCAAATTTTGACCAATGCAATTAACTTGTAAACAATGAAGGCAACAGGAGTTTGTGGTAATCTGTGGTAAAAGCCACCAGCATGGATGGATACTCTTTTGATGAAAAGCATGCTGATAGTTGTAGAAAACATATCAAAAGTTTGTACTTAAGCTTCAGACTCTATTCCCAGTAAAGAGTCTAGCTGAACACTATGCACAGAAATTCAGTATACCAAATCATATTATTTCTTATTGCTGTAATAATTGTTCAGGACTTTCCTTTGGTTTAGATCTGCATATAAAAAAAGGTGTGTAAATACATAAATATGTCAGACAGCACACATTCACTACCATTTTTCTATTTAAAAAAATATTGTTAAAGAGATGAAGGATAATATTTTCATTGTGTGGGTCATTGCTAAGCTAGCTTTTAATTGCTTTCTGCTACAATGCAACTGGCAGGTCCCACTGATTTGAACATAAGGTATTTCCTGACAGGTGAGCAGATGTTGCAAGCACATAATTCGTGCAAAACTAGACCTAAGTTCTTGTCTTCAGGCTCATTAAGCTGACTTCCGCATTAGACCTATTTCAGTAGCAATGCCAGTGGCATAGGCTTCCTAAATTAGTTTGGCTCAAATTAAATATTTAGAGAAGAAAAGCTTTCAAGACAGCAGGGCGTCACTGGGTCACAACTGCGGTGCACAGCTACAGAATCATCATCTCAAAACACACGCAGAAAAAGAATCATAGAATCATAGAATGGTTTGGGTTCAAAGGGACCTTAAAGATCATCTAGTTCTAAACCCCTGCCATGGGCAGGGACACCTCCCACTAGAGCAGGTTGCTCAAATGCCCATCCAGCCTGGCCTCGAACACTTCCGAGGAAGAGAGTGCTAGTATCCAAAATTATGCACATTCAAAAAAATAAAAAAGCAAACACCTCTTTAAAAGTTGTACTCTCCAATAGAAGTGGCTGTTTAAAACACTGAGAGGTAAGACAGATCCCTCAAACCAGTAAAGAGCGAACTTTTTTTTGTTGTTTTTCTTAAGAGACAACTAATTATTGAAATAGTGAATTCACGCCAAGAAAAGTCACTAAGTCATAAAAACACACATACTGAAGTAAAGCAGTGGATATATGCTTTGTTTTTAAAATCTGTCACCAATTTCATACAAAAAAAACCCCTACTGCTGTATTAGACCTAAATTTGGATCGCGCAGAGAGGAAACTGTATTCATCATATAGAGATCTGAACAGTATCTTTAATAACTAACTGCACAGAATGCACAGAAATCAGCATAGATACTTCTGCAACAACTCAGAAGTAAAATTCAAAGTTTGTTTCACTTTTTTATTACAATTCTAGTTTCAGGCTTTATAAAAATTTCTCTCTCAGAAAAGAAATATGCTACCAATACAGCAGTAAAAAGATTTAAAAACACTATGCACATCACAATTTGTTTCTGTTTTTCTACAAGCACTCTCAATGGCATCTAAAGAGCAGAGAAGTTCCAGGTATGCTGTCAGCCATATATCTAACCTGACACAGCTTTCTCCCCAGTGTTTGGATTTGAGGGGCATTCCCTGAGGTATCTTAAGTCAGTCTTACACAAACAATCTTGCTCTCACTTCTCATGCAAGTAGCATTTATTACTAGCTTGTCCAACTTATTATCAAGTCAGCCACGACTGTTTTAGTTTTGTTTAGGAAGATGTCAGATAATCCATGAGTCACAAGAGAGACATTATACAACGCCATGCAAGGAGTAAGAAAGAACAATAGGTTCAATCTCTGTGGATAACTTTGGAAGCCTCTTGGAATAGTCCCAGCCCTGATACAAAATGGATCCTGACATGTTTTTTGTGCACAAACTTCCTCATTGTTGAAGTAATTGTTGCCCAATCTCTTCTTACTCCAACTAGGAGGCACAGGGTATTTTTAAAAGGTGTCTCTGTAAAAGATGCAAGATAGCAGGTACTATAAAAGTATTTGAAATTCAGTTGCATTCAGGCCAAAAATTTTTTCAGGGCTGAACTACAGGCATCTCCTTTATCTGGACATAGTGTAGCTACATACTCAGCCTATGGTAAAATAATAATCCAGTACTGTACAGCAGATGTTTCTCTCCCACCCACAGGTCTCTTCCTTAAATTTCTGCAAAGAGAAGATGAATTACCTGCCAGTGATCCCAGTTATTGAAATATTTTACTAACTACACCTCTGATGAGCAATCTAGGCTCAGCAGGAGTGACTGAAGAAAAAGAAATCACAAACACTGAAGCTCCTGCACATAAACCGTGCAATTTGCTATTCTGATGAGACAGAAGGAAAAGACACACTGAAAGTCTCAGATTGTTTTTGCCACACGGTTTGATCATATTTATACATGATTTGCATCAAATATAGAGTTGCAAAGACACATGAGAGAATGCTTCTTACAAAATCAGAACTCAATAGAGAATTTTCACAGAAAAGGAAGAATAAATTAAGATACAAACATATATATTAAATTTATGCTTTAAAATTTTACAAGTACATGAGGCAAAAAACATATATTGTAAACAGCAACCTTAGTTGACAATATTATGCCACTATAGTTTTTTACTTTACATATAAAATGTGCACATAGAGGAAATTCAGGAAAGCTACTGTAAGGTGACAGTGAAAAATTTTAATAACTGTCTGAAGTTTCAGACAGTCAACAGTGCTGCATTGCTTTGGGTATGTTATTTCACCTATGGGTATGTTAGTTTCTCAGAGAAAGGGGAATTTTACTACTCTCCTTTGTAAAACATGTATGCAATTATAGTGCATTTCTTCCTTTATTCAGGATTCCTATTTACACTTTGAGATGAAAAATATATTCAGTGTTTATTCCCAATAAATATTCTTATTTTTTTAAAAAAAAGTTTCCAGTAGAATGCTTTTTCTTCTTCTTACATTGGGATTAGATACTTCCCTCCCTTCTTTATAGGGGCACCATTACCAGGACACTGTTACAGACAGCTCTTTTAAATAACTCTTTGTTGATTAAACTTTAAACCACATAATAAGGGCATACAGCCTGTAATTGCTGTTTTCAATTTAGCCAGCTACTAATGACAATGGGGATATATTATAAATATTCTTTGATACTCAAGATGATGATACAGAAGATCTTATTTTCTTGGAGAATATCACCATTACGTGAAGCTCTACATTGATTATTTTGAAGACACTGAATATATGCTATTATTTGCTGCAACTATTAGAGGAATGTTAAAAATTACTGTGTTTGCCTGAAGACTGTTCTGGGTGAACCGTGCTCCAGCTTCAATTTGCAAGGTGCTGTATATGCACCTGAGCTGAGCCAATCCTTCATTGAAAAATTGTAAGATGTATCTTCTTATACAGTTTAGTTTCACTAAAAAGCGGGTTTTTTTCTTCATGGACGCGCCACTGATTTATCGCAAGTTCATCACACTGCTAACATCTAACACTGCTAAACTGAAAGGTGTTTTAGAACTTTGCAAGGGCTGTATAAAGGCTACTCAGAGAGCGGCTAGAAAACAAAAATTAACAGCAGTACGTGCCTCATTGTCATTCTGTAATAGACAATTACAGATCATCTGCAGATTGTGCATGAAAATAATTCTCTCTGGGTTCACCTTTTGCACCGTTGATGTGTATATGCTACACTTTCACTTGAGTGCTTAATTTCACATCCTGTTCAACCCTACAAAGCAAAATGTGTTTGGTTTCAAGCTTACCTTTAGAGACCAATTGCTCATATAGTGAAATCACTATCCAGGGTTAATAATCTCTGTATAGGAGAGGTCCCAGAATAACTAAAGTGCGTTAGCTTAGATGGATAGATTGTTTCTGGTCATGACCTGGTGCTATCAACCACATGAAATCACAAAGACTTCACATGTGCCAATTAATACTCTCAGTGCCCTTGACATAACAGAGGTTTTGTGATCTGAAAGCCCAGGCTTAGTGATTTTCAGGTCACTGTTACTAATAGCTGATCTGCCAGACATTGCCATACTTTTTCTGTACAGAAACACTTTAAAAAAAACCAACAACCAAACAAACCCAAAAACAAAACCAGAGGAAAAAAAATAGGAGGAAAGAATGAAAAAGAGGAAGAAAAAATGAGGAAGTCATCTTGAAGGTGCAAGAGCTACAAAACAGCCAGGGAACTAGAGAGGATCCAGAAATGGGACAGGTCAACAGGTCAAACTTTTAGATGCAGAGTGAAATAAAGCACATATTCCTTTGTGTAGGATTTATTGCTATTTCCTCCCTTTCTCCTTTTTTTCTCCACTATGGATTGTGACTGAACTTTAGCCCCACTTCTGGAGAAAACAAGCAGTTCAAAGGAGTTCACTATAACATAGTCTCTCTCTTTAGATGCTAAAAAACTCAGGTTCTTGTCTTTATCAGTTCCCTAAATAACGTCTACGCTAGGTTCAAGGATAGTTCTACAATACTCCTGAAACACATAATGTCATCTTACAAATATCAAACTATCAGTAAAGTTGCCAATAATATTGTTTCCAAGAAATAGAGGTTAAAATTTTCCTTTTTCTGACTTCAGAAATTAAAGAGATATCTACTGAAAAGTACAAGTGAAAACCACACAGAATATGAGCAATATGAGCAAAATCTCTAACAGATTAAGAGAATATGCACAAATATCATTATTCTGTGGTCTATACTTGAGCTAAGCTGGACAAGAGGGAAAATTTCTAAAACTTTTATCTGAAGGAGACTGGATCAGTTTCTTCTTAGAGTGAATTTTACCTGTCTTTATAAACTGAAGTTCTATACTGCACTTACAGTTTGATACAGAGCTGAATCCACCTCCGCAACAGGCAGCAAAATGTCCTGAGTTTGAATGTGGCTAGCTGAAAGAGCATGAGCTCTAAGCAGCCTGACCTGAGATCTGCAGCTCCAAGAACACAACCCAGCCACACCTGCCAAGCACAAGATGTGCTGCTCATACATTCAGAAGGACCTTTGTGATTATTAATGCTGACATAGCACTCTCAGAACCATGGGAGGATCTTCCACTGAGGTGAATCCTTCACATGCTCCACACTCCAGTTTTCATTTTGTGACTTATTTAAGGTTTCCAGATAGGCACCAGCTGAATTAAAATATTTCTATTAAGTAGAAACTAAATAAGAAAGAGACGTGTTGCCACAGACACAGGAATAAGAATTTTTGTTGCAAGAATCCCTATGGCTCTAGACAGGGATCAGGATCTTTTTGTGCTGTTACAATAGCCACGTACAATTGAGTATTTGTTGGAGAAGCAGCAATAATTTCTTTATTAACTTGGACCTGAAAGGAGTAAATACTGGGTTAAAATGCTTTATCACGCCCTCAACTGAACTCTTTCCCTCTCTTTAATAAGCGCTTGAAACAAGTTATTATTTGTCCTTAGTCTCATACAGACCCAAAATATTTTTTTCTTTAATCTGAGCACTATCTAAAGCTACGAGGATTACATCCCAAGCAAATATTCAATATCCTGAATGGTTTCAATGTTTGTTTGTGTTTCAAATTAATCTGTCTGTGCTCTGGCAGGCTGTGTAACAGCAAGAAAAGATGTGCATGATTATAACAGTCTTTCTACAGTACTAATGTTAGGACTTTTGTGAAGGAAAATTATCTAAGTACTTCCTGTAGTAGTGCAGGAAGTAAATTCAAATAAACCATTAGATAGGACATTTTTCCTTTGCGTATGAAATGAAATTTACAGTAACACATGGAATCTGAAATAGTACAAACTGGGTTTTTTATAGCATCCACTTAGCTCTTCCCCACTTTCTAAAATTTTTGCCATATTTATTTTTATAGTAGAAGATACCATTCTCATCTTGGCATTCTGCAACAATTCTTTACTATTTATCAAGTCTCTAATGGCATCTTATTACTCAAAGCTAAGTAATTTCAGTTTCATGGTATTAAACTCCATGCATTTTTACAGAAATTAAGGTTAAAACTTGTTTGGGTACTTAGGTCATTAAATATAGATGTTGGATTAATTTTCCTAAATTATATTAGCTTTAATGGGAATTAATTTTCTAGTTGCAAGAATATTTCCTATGCAACTGAAAACACTAAACCTGGATTTTTCATCCCTATATTTGCTATTCCCATGAACAAGACTCTAAAAATCTTTACAGATAAATGAACACTGCAAGATTCTTCTCAAAAAGTTAAAATAGTATATCTTAATGGAATAAAAAGAATGTGAAACTAATTCTCCTGTGTAATCAGATTGCTAAACCAAAAATAATTAGTACAATTCCTTACACTTTCCTGAGAAAGTCTAGCAAATGCTGGCTTACATATCAATTAATTCAGCCAGGGTCAAGTCAATCAATAGGTAGAAACATCAGAAGATCTATGTGGAAAATGCAAAAGAGAACAATATATTCTGAACTCTGCAGTGTAAACAAAACATTAGAATATGCTTCCTGCCAATACCAACCTATTTGAATATTAAAGAAGCCTCATATGTATAAACAATATTGCTGAAAAAAAGGCCACAAAAAGCCAAGTTATTTAGCAGGCAATATTGATTTATGAAACTGGCCCACAGGGAATATAACTTGCAAAACAGTGCTCTCATTCCATAGGAGTTCTATCAGGGTATTGATATAATTGTACACTAATAAGTCACACAAACAAATCTATGTCACAAATAGCACATGGGCCAGGAAATTATACTACATTACCAGATTCCATTTCTAACACAGCACAGGTAAAAACCCTGCACTGAATTCTAATTTTTTGACACACCGCAATCCCAAGGATGTTATCGAACAGGCCCATTATAAACAACACTTTGTTCTTTTTTAATCAAAATCTCAGATAAACTGTCACAGAAACTGCTTTTACAGGGGGACAAATCCCTACTATGGCCTACAGCCTAGATACACCCAAACTAGTAATCGCAGAAGCTTGTTTATAAGCTATTTCCTTACTTATGGTCACAGCAACACCCTTGGAAGTTAAAAGACTAATTAATTCCCTATATGTGGTCGGTTTTGTTTTGTCATTTCTCTGAGTAAGGACAGCAGGATAGCAGAATGCTTTGCAACAGACTGAGAGCATGATTACTTTTAGCTTCACCTACACAATTCATCTTGATACAAGCTGGTGACATGAAGATCAAACTTAATGGTCACTTAGTGACTTTAGTAAAGCATGTAAAAAAATATTCACAGATCTTATAGGTTATATTAAATGGTTTGGTTTATGTCCACCTGTTATATATCTACCTGTTGCTTCATACAATCCAAAATCATCCTTTTAACACAGCTTTCCTTAAGCAATTTTTTCAAATATGTAAGCACCAGTTCAACTCACAGGACAAAATTTCCATTTTTTTCCTGTATATCATTTATATTATTTCACATTGCTTTTGCAGCAGTACAAGTATGAGAACCACTGTGCTTTCTTAAAGCAGGAAATAAAAAATACAACTCAAATTTGTTCCTACCACTGTCGGCAAAGGAGAAATGATGCTATGATCACATTCTGTGCAGGAAGCCCTCTTCCTACAGAGACCCACCATGACAGTTGATGACATAAAAGCCAAGACTTTTAGTCTTAAATCCTCTTTTCTTTACACCAAACAGAATTTTGCTTCAGGAAACTTTAAGTCCTTATTCACACCTTACAAAAACTTTCTGACGTATAATGATAACACAGGATTCTCTGATCTGAAGAGGCTTTAAATTATGCTTTGTCTTCTGAAAGTAGTATTGGCTTTTCCAGAGTCTCTCTAGCATAGCACTGAGCAAAACACTTTAATCAGTTGTGGAGTGTTTTCAAGCTGAAGTGCCTATTTATCAGGAAAGCTCAGAGACAGTGATTTAACAGGCTGCTACTTCTCAGCTTCACTATTGCAATGCATTAATTGCAGGGCTCATGGTGACCTCCATAAGCTCCATTTATACAGAATACAGCTCATCAGTTCCTCAATAGGAGCAGCAGGTCAACTCTGTTCTCTCTTCTGATAAGTTTTGAATTAGCTTTAAGACTAAACTACTGTTATATGAGATTATCAGTGATGGAGGTCCCAGATCTCCCTCGCAACTTTGCATGGTGCACAGGAATCATACACGTCATAGAATCATAGAATAGTTTGGGTTCAAAGTGACCTTAAAGATTATCTAGTTTTAAGCCCCCTGCCATGGGCAGGGACACTTTCCACTAGAGCAGGTTGCCCAAATGCCCATCCAACCTGTCCTTGAACACTTCCAGGGAGGGGGTATCCGCAGCTTCTCTGGGCAACCTGGTTTCAGTGTCTCAGCACCCTCACAGTAAAGAATTTCTTCCTAATACCTAATCTAAATCTACCCTTTTTCAGTTTAAAACCATTATCCTGTGTCCCATCATTACACTCCCTGATAAATAAATACTCCCTCCCTGCCTTTCTTGTAGCCCCCATTTAAGTACTCAAAGGCTGCAATAAGGTCTCCCTGGAGCCAATCCTTCTCCAGCCTGAACAACCCCAACTCTCTCAGCCTGTCCTCATAAGACAGGTGATACAGACCCTTGATCATCTTCATGGCCATTTTCTGGAACTGCTAGAGCAGTTCCATGTCTTTCTTACACTGGAGGCTCCAGAGCTGGATGCAGTACTCTGGGTGAGGCCTCACCAGAGCACAGTAAAGGGGGGGAATCAACTCCCTCGACCTGTTGGCCAAAGTTACAAAAGAAGGTGTTCCCAATCAGCTATAAACATAAGAAAAAATGGAAGTTCCACTCACCTTTAAGAATTATGGGATATTTTCATTATCATGTTAGAATCATTAGCAGAGAAGTATACTGACTTCTCATCAGTAAATATTGCTTAATTATGAGAAACTTTTTTCCCCACTGTTGTATCCTAGCATTGGTTATAGGCTGTTTAATAAGCTTCCTGAGCCATTCTGACATAGTTAGGAAAATGTCAGTTAATTTTATTTCAATAAATTAGCTGAAAATAATAGTTCCTAAAAGACTAGGCTACTTTTTTCAAGGAATAATGAAACCTTTAGTGCTGTAAAGCATAGAATCTCAATATACTCTGATACTTCTCCATTTCCCATCTGCAGGGCAACCTCCAGATGCATGTTTCTCTTAGTACACAAGACAGGTGTGTAGGTTTTACGCTGCTGTCAGTGCAGTTTGATGTCCATGTGTACACCTCTAAGGATGCATGCACAAGTTAACTAGCTGTTAACTGTTAGCTCTGTATCAATGAGGAGGAACTCTGCCATCTACCAGGAATGCAGATATATGAACAGTGTATAAAAGAAGTGGTTTATGTAGGAAGTTTTTTTTGACTCAGAAAATGGTTTCGCATTCAGCAAGTGGACCTAAGAAGCTATAAAATTATTAAAGTGCTGTTGCTTGGATACAAGTTTTTCCAATTTCATTCCCAAATGACTCTACAAAAAAAACAGGTTAGCTTTATTCTTGTTGTTGACTAAAAAGAAAAATTCCTTAAACTTCAGAGAAGCAATTAAGAAATTGTCTTAAATTGAATATATTTATTCCTTGATTGTATATATATAAAATTTTAAATTGAATTAATATTTATAAATTGACTCTAATATAGTGCAACCATAATTAATTCTATCTATAGCAAATATTATTTCTTATCAGGTATTTACTATCTATAGTTTTTTCTAAAATAGTGTCTATATACTTATTTCTAAAATACTGTCTACATAACTTTGCATTCTACAGACACAAAAAGAGATAAACTAAACTGCGTACATAAAATTATTTTAAAGACAATGAAAGGTTTATAAAGACTTACTGAAAATACAAGAAATGACACAATTAAAATTACAATGTAATTTTGACTCTCTGTATATATGCATTATGATATATAAATTTTTACTATTTTTGCACTAGTTGCAGCTTCATTATAACTTTCTCATTCACTGTACAGAACAGGCAGTATTCATTTAACAAAATCCTGGGTTTTACTTTGTTTTAGGTCTACTGTGCAATCCGTGGACAATTTTCTTACCACAAAACTGTATCCTGCGTAAAGATTCAATTCTTAATAATGTTGTTTCCCAACCACATTTGTTAATGTGTAAACTGAATGCCACAAAACCATGGTTTATTTCCATAACAATTCTATGAATTTTTTTTTTAATGTTTGCTAATTACATTTCCTCATACTCTTTTAATCTAGTATTTGCCAATGGACACAGATATATGATCATAAACACCTCTGGGCTTATGCACAAAGCTTAACCCCTGCTTAAAGTATTTTTTCCCCGCTATAGTAGAGACAGGGGCTTCAGAATTTTACTTAGCCTTTTCTAGCTGCATTGCTGCCTGCCAAAGGTGCTAAAGAGAACATCACTCATCTAAATACAGCCTTGGTGAACCCCAAATGTCCTCAGGTCCCTTCAGAAAACGCATCACATTTTGATTCCAATGTAATTGAATTATTCCAACTGACTACAGTGAGTACAACTCAAATGGGGTAGAAAACCATGTGCATCTCCAAAGAAAGTTTAAAAAGAGGTTTTATTTGCTTCTTTCTCAGACAGACTTTTGTTTCAAATTCACAGGTGTAGTTGAAACATTAATAGTGATGGATGAAAGTTCTTCCTTTGACTCCCAGCTGTGATTAAAACTATAAAAGCTACTGTATAGCTTTAACTACAAGACCTGCCATATAGGCATTCACTGGAAAAAACCTCATATCTTTAATATTAACCTTATGCAGCACTATATATATGAAAGAAGTACTCATTACATTTGTAAGTTGTAACTGTAACAGATTTATCAGTTTCTGTCTTCATGTTATTTTCAGTTAGTATCAGCTTCAAGAGCCTAGCAACAGCAAAGCTACCTCAAGTGATTCATACCCTTCTCCCCAAGACCTAGGTCAAAATTGCCTACTTAGTTTCAGCCATGAAATGTGCACCAAGAGCAGAAAACAGAAAAAGAAAAAAGGAGAAAAATAGGAAAGGAAGGAAAATAAAGGGCAGAAAGGAAGAAAATGAAACAGAATGTGAAAAGGAAAAGAAAAAAAAAAAGCAGAAAAGAGAAAGAAAGAAATCCACAAAACATGCCCCTTTTAATAATCCTTGCTTGCACAGCAGTCTCTTTGCACACTGATGGAACAAGCATAGCACTTACACCTAAATTCCTGAACTGCAGTTTGCTGCTAATTTGTTGCATAACCTGGAAAAAGTAGTCTTTAATGAAGTCATAGTTATTGTTACTATATACAGTAACACTCTGTCCAGTCACCCGCAGCATACACTGTTCAGTCACACAGTGGAAGACCTTGTACTGCACCCCTGAGAGTGAAGGTTGTCATGGCTACTGCTACTTCAAGAGTCTTGACTTTTTATGACTAACATTTTATGTCTAAAAATAGCATTATGAAAAAATGTAAGAGACAAAAAAGACATCTTTGGGCATGGTGCTATGCAAATACAGTTAAAAGATGCTCATTTTTTTCTGTTTAAAGCATTCACAACCATGCTACATAAAAGAAAAAAAAATCTTACTTGAATTGATTTTCCATGCATCTGGTAAAAGCACACCATCATGTCTTTAAAAAGACACCATTTCTAAAAGCGTGATGGAACACAGAGCAAAGTCCATTTTTAATGAATGCATCAAAATTTGTAAAATAATCACATAAAATAGTTGTTACTGTATGACCTGGTAGTAGTAACAATTTTTCACACATGCAATCGCATCTGACTGAGTTGTTTGGAATTTCTTTATGTCATGGGAAGAATTTATGTCTACAGATTTGTTTAATTAAGAGTCACAAAATCATGACTGAAATAAATCTAAAGGAAAAAAGTGGACCAAAAAAGTCAGATTATTTTTCTACAGCTGTGTTACTTTCACTTCAAGGAATGGAAGCATTTCTTCTCCTTTGAGTATACAGGCTCAGTTCTGGTTATGCAAGACAATTCCTGGCGATTTCTCCCTGATGAAATTGCCAACCTCAGAGCCTTTATTACTTTTTAATGATGTACGTAAAAGATTGCTACTCACTATAGCAAGGAGGTACGTTACTCCACCCTAGGACTTGACCCTAATTTAGCTCCAACTCTTCTATCAATTCATATTCTTCTCAATGACATTGATAGTGTATACACAGTCAGTAAAGAGAGGTTTTAGAATCTGAGCGTACAATCCCCAGCTGAAGTTTAGAGTTAATATATTGTGAGTTAAATCAATTAAGATATACCATTTCTACATTAGCTGAAATCTGGAAACTGGAGAGATCCTAAACCCACTTTTTGGTTAGAATGGTTACTATTTATGCTGCATTTGTTGTTTCTTGCTGAAGCTCTGACACCCCACCTTCCCACCCCCTCTGCTGACAGTGTGACCCGCAGAACAATGAGTGAGAGTTGTGCAGAAGCATCTCTGAGAGATTTTGCGGGTTTTGACTATGAAAGGAAAGGTCAAGACGATTCTTCTTTTCTTCCCTGTCTGCAGTGAGCTTTCCAAATGAACATCAAGTGGATTATGTAGCTGTAAGAAGAGGCCATCTACCATAAGAAGCTTCATTATTTATAACATGTAATGTGATTTTAAAACAGCTTTTTTACATTTATTTAAATCAAACTGAAAAAATCCTTGCTTAAAGAATGTGTTCCAGAAACATCATGATTATATGAAAACAGTTTTAAAGTAATCTTAAAAATAAATAATAAAAACATCAAATATCATTTACAGCAAAGATTATAAGAATAATTATTACTTAATGGAGATGTGGCACAAACCCCCCAATTATAGAAATACACAAGGATATGGTGGCTGCTAGACATCTGCAATTGAGGGGTTAATAAAAAGCAATTGTCACTCTACTGGCCAGCCCTACCCTAACCCTTGACAGCTACTCATACCAGTGCAAAATATTTATTGGTATTAGCCACAGGGCATAAAAGTGAATTTAAGTATGGCTCTGTAAGAACATACAGCACAGAAAGTGAGTGATAGATTACAGTAGAAAGAAGACAGCTGAGAAACTGGGTCCAGACACCCGATAGGAATACCGAGATGGGAACTCAGACTTCTGGACTTTGAATTAGCTTTTACTGCAACTACTCTTGCCACTTGCAATGTGACTATGCAACTTCACCTGGTTCTAGTGGAAGTATCTATATTACAAAGTTCTACTAGACTATCTGACCTGGTGCTATTGCAAGATGCTGCACGAGGTAGTAGGTCTTATCCCAAATGTCCTACTGCAGAGTTAAAACCTTATCTGCTTTTGAAAGCTGGTAAGAACATATCAGCATAGGGAAATTGGGATTCTCAGGATAATACCAGTATAAATATAAACAAAGCACTCAAAGCCATATCCACATCTTTGGGACCCAGAAGCTAACACAGACACATAGCATCATGTAACAGATATGAGGAGTTTGGGTCTTAATTAGTCATGAAAGTCCTGAAGAGGAGGCACCACCAACAAAATAGTTTTTCTTTCCAGATGTAACTATTAAGTACAAAAGTATGGAAGTTCATACCTGCCATTATTCGTGTAAAGCTGTGAGCAAGTCTGCACTTAGTCCCTAAAATGTGCATCTTCATGCTATATACATTACTATGGTATTTTCCATTAGAAACGCCACAGAACACAGTCTAGGTGAACTGTCTCAGAAAGAGATAGTTTTGGTCATGGTCCCTTTCCTTATTAAAGGAAAAGCCCCACCCTAAAGCAAGGGGTGCAGCAGCTGGCAGTCAGGGTCTAGCAACCTGCAGCCCAGGCAAACTGCTCTCCTCCCCATTTAAACCCACAGTCAGATTCAAGGATTCTGGCTACCATTCAGCTGAGTGTTCACATAATGAGACATTTGAAATATGTGGTAAAATGTTTCCTGTCCATTCACATAAGCCATCTGCAGGTCCAGGGCATAGTGCCTTGTGGTTGCAAGGAATGGAAGCCAGTGCTGGAACTTCAAATATAATTGACTTACAAAATAATGTACAAAGTAGCACACTCTTGTGTTTTTAAATAATCCAAAGATTCAACAGAATAAAAATGCAATCCTTAATCATATGATACATACAAACAAAGATGCACAAAAATAGCAGATGCTCTTTCCATACCTGTTCATTTAAGGATGAGGTGAAACAGGCTTCCAAAATTTCCCACATAAATGTTCAAATTTTCTTTTATTGTGGATTATCACTAACCGAATACAGTGTACTGGAGGAAAAATGAGCACTTCTAAGGACACAGAGAATGAGAGCAGGAGGTGAAAAAGCACCACTTACTAGTCCCCAGTGTTTTGCAGAAGACATGTATTTTACTTTATTTCTTTGAAATGAAACAGATGTAATCTTTCTCCTCAAGACAGCTCCAAAATACTATTTTTCAAGGCTTCCTGTCTGCATAACATTAGCTACATATCGCACTCTCCTGTGATATTCCATGTGCTAAAGTTACTTGACTGACTTGTTTTGGAATATCCAGTCTCTTCAAAAATAAATTTAAAATAAGATGGTTTCTGCTGACAAGTGCTGACACTGTTCAGTCATCTGGAGAAACCTAGACACATTTTTTAAGTATGTAGCATTGTGTCTCCATCACAAGGCAACTCCTATGACCATGAATCTGCCACTACCATCTTCAACTGGCTCAAAGCAGTCTTCTAAAGGGGAGCATTACTCATGTTCAAATTCCAAGGGCCTGATTTCTTAAGGAGTTCTCAGTGCCACTTATTAGTTAATTTCATACTCACTGATACTGTTGACAATCATAAAGGAAAAACAAAACAAAAGAGACAGAGGTCCTTCTGTCACTTGTTGAATGGTTATTTTTACAAAGTTTTATCATAGGAGTTTGCTTCTTAAACTGTCAGTATTATAAAGGATCATGACAATTGGAGATGATTTATGGCTTCAGTTTGTTAAGGATGATGCGTGAATAATCAAATACAAGGTCAAGTACTTGCAGAATTTCCTTTTTTAAGCCAAACAGGGAGAAACCTGGATGTCAACACCCATTCACTGTTCTGAGTCTGTCATGGATTTGGAGTTTCACAAAGTACATTTCCTTCTTGCAAGATACTTATGAGGATTATATTCACCAAGCGATTAAATGAAATAACTATGAAAACTAATGCAGAGTTTAATTAGCAGATTGACATTATTAACACAAGCTGTTCACTTACATGCAGTGTCTGTTTATCTGGGAGGGAACAAGTGCATTTGAATAGTTTATGGGGGATTTTGACTAATACAGATGTAAGTAGCTGTGAGATAATCACACCTCCATTTTTATCCTTATGTCTCCGCTCCATTCCTATGGAAATAGATTTTATCATTGCCCACAACAGTCTTTAAATAAAACTTTTGTTAAAGTGATCCTGCCTGGTGTTAAATCTATGCAGCTTAACTGAAACCGACAAATGTGCAGGTGTCTATCTGATCATGACAATAGCATCAAAATAGATAAGCTCAACTTTTTAACAAAACCAAGAATCAGTAAAAGCATTTCCTTTCCTTCTCTTCCTCAACTTAAAATTTCTTAAAACTGAAGGCTGAAACATGAGTAGCAACATCCTTTTCTCTGTTCAGGGCTTCACAAGTCCAGGAGGGCAAAAATAATGTGCTGGCAATCTGTATGTCATGGACTTATTCTGCTTTTTAACTCTACAGGTTAAGTTCTAAGACCAGTAACTGTTTAAGAAGTATCTTCTCTGCCTGCACATTAGTAACAATGATGCACCTTTTCCAAGCAAATTGTACATATTAGGGTTAATTTTCCTCCTTGTCCATAAAAGGATCTGAGTAATGCTGTGTCCAAAATCCTGAGAGAGCTCTACATGACCCTTTCTGCCACTGAAAGCATTAATGAAACAGCCTTTGATTTTACTAATGTAAAATGCACATCCCATGCTCGCAAAGGAGAGCTGTCTTACAATTTGAACCAAGTTAATTGCCTATCCTGTTGCCTCAATTTCCTCATCTGTGAAAAACAGATAAAATCTTTGAGAAGCTGCCACTGAAGGCACTGTAAGTGGAAAGTGCTATTTCTCTATGAAAGATAATTTGTTCAGCTAAACCTCCCAGTCTCCTATGAGGCCATTTTCTCCACATGCCTCTCCTCTTTTTGAAAGCAGCTTTTACAAAAATGATTGCAAGTGATATCTAGAAGAATTTTGCATCTACAAATATTCATGGAAGTAGTGGAGATTACAGGCAACTTCTTAATGTAAAGCAAAACATGGGTGAAGTTAGACTTAACAGATGCTAAGCTATACACATTCCTCTCAGAAAAAGATGAACAGCTGTTGAGTTCTGCTTTGTGGGGCCTAGCTACACCAGCATGATAAAGAGCACAGGAACAGATACATAAACTTCTTGCTTGACTGTGTTTGACAGACATGAAACTTTTTTGGTCACAATACCAGGACACATTGATGTATATTCTGCAAAATTATTTCCCTCCCAGTCCCACTCCCCTCCTTCTGTACTGCAGCAGATGTCTCCAAAATCTCTTTGAACCTGTTACTCTTTATGCACAGGGTTAATTGTAACCAGCTGGCCCAGAACACAGTAGGTATTTAAATAACTTGTGAGGAAGCCAAAACATTAGACTTCCTTTTTATTCTCCTCCTTTTCTTACTGTAGTTACTGCTAAAACCTGCTTTGCTCCTACAGATGCCAGCAGACTCTGGTGTCCTGTGGACTGAGTTGTTCATGATGTTTTGCTGGAAAGGAAAATGTACCAATCCACTCATCTGGAGACCATTTGAAGCTCCACTACATACACACGCACCAGAGCAAGCTCAATTTTCAGTCTTGTTTGCTCTTCTTCCTGTGCATCACCTTCCATTTGCAGACAGGGTTCTGTTCCATTAGCAGCTTTCTAAGCCCTTGAAGAATGGTTAAGGGAAGGGAGTAGAGAAAAACATTTCCAGTAACTACACACTACTATGGCTTCACCTGGGTTTTTATTACAACGCTAACATTGAAGACTCTTTAGAGAGTCCTGGTTAGCATTAAATAAAAATTTGGTATAATGAAAATGATATGGCAGTAAAATAATTTAGGCAAGAGTTGTTACAAATGCTGACTCCTTACTCTCCCCTCAGTCCCTGGACAGAAATCTTCCAAATCCAGTATGGTTAAACAAGGTAGGGGAATATCATATCTCACAGCCATGTTCCCAGTCACTCAAAATATAACTTGTTTGTTTGTTAGACCTGCTTCAGGAATAAGGTGTAATATCTCCATTTTCATGACTGGAAGACTGATAAGAAAAGTAGGAGATGCAGACATTGAATCTCTGAAGTCTCATGAAGAATTCTCCAATTTTCTGAATGAGTGTTATAAGGCCTGTAAGAGAAGTGGTACAGTGTATCCACAAAAAGAGATGACAAGCCCAAAGTGAGTATGAGATCAAATCTTACTGCATGGAAGGCATGAAACACTGACCACTTCAGATAGATGAATATCAAGATTCTTAACCCCAGTTCTTCTGAAGTATAACCAAGGTACTCAGCTATTAAATTGTCTAAAGGCTAGAATTCAGCTGTTTATCCATAGAAACAGAACTAAAATTCACTGAGTGACTTTAAAAGCCAGTAAAAGCTTGAATGTATTCTGGCCTAGGGGCAAGCTGAATAGGATTTTTCAGGATTTCAAGGTTGGAATTTCAGGGACAGATTTCAGCTAAATCTGCTTTCAGATCCAGCTGTAAGGACAAATGGCCTGCAAAACATATACTATTACCATTTGTACCAGATTTTTATTTTTCAAGTTAAGTTTGAAGTCTGACATCATTAAATAAAAAATAATTGCACTTAGGATGTCAAAAAAAAACAAAACAGAAGGCAATTTTAGTTGCCTTTTAAAGTAAAGCTACGTAACTGTACAGCAAGTAACTCCTAACATTGACAAACAGCACCTTCACAAAATTTTGTTAATCGAGAAGTCATATTATATAGAGAATTTGAAGATACCTCCCTCGAGGACTTCTACAGAGGGAGCTGGACAGGCTCTTTGGATGGGCTGAGACCAGTGGTATGAGGTTCAACTAGGTCAAATGCCAGGTTCTGCACTTGGGTCACAACAACTCCATGCAACACTACAGGCTTGGGGAAGAGTGTCTGGAGAGCTGCCTGGCAGAAAAGGACCTGGGGGCTCTGGTTGACAGCCAGCTCAATATGAATCAGCAGTGTGCCCAGGAGGCCAAGAAGGCCAAGAGCATCCTAGCTTGTATCAGAAATAGTATGGGCAGCAGGAGTAGGGAAGGGATTGTCATCCTGTACTCTGCACTGGTGAGGCCACGCCTCAAATATTGTGTTCTGTTTTGAGCCCCTGACTCCAGGAAGGACATTGAGGTGCTGGAGTGTGTTCAAAGATGGGCAATGAAGCTCATGAACAAGTCTAGAGCACAAGTCTCATGAGGAGAATCTGAGGGAGCTAGGGTTGTTTAGCCTGGAGAAAAGGAGGCTCAGGGGAGACCTTATTGCCCTCTGCATCTACCTGAAAGGGGGTTATAGTGACGTGGGTGTCAGTCTGTACTCCTATGTAGCAAGTGATTGGACAACAGGAAATGGCCTCAAGTTGCATCAGAGGAGGTTTAGATTAGATATTAGGGAAAAATTTCTTCACAAAAAGGGTTGTCAAGGACTAGAACAGGCTGCCTAGGGAAGTGGTGGAGTCACCATCCCTGAAGGCATTTAAAAAAAAATGTAGATGTGGTGCTTAGGGACATGGATTAGTGGTGACCTGGCAGTGCTGTGGTAACGGATGGACTTGATGATCTTGAATATCTCTTCCAACCAGAATGATTCTATGATTCTGTATCTCAGAGAATGGTAAACCTATGCAGGAATAAAAATGTCTTATAAGATAATGATCTGTTTTCCCTGATGTGCCTCAAATCAAAAATAACAGATGGCTGTTTCAAACTGATTTTGATTGCCATCAATGCCTGAGCACAAAGTTCTTTAGTCAAAGAAAATAAGACTGGCTCCCAGGAGTACTCAAAGTCAACTGACAGGGAACTGTGGTTGTCTCTTCCTCAGTCTGGAGGAAGCAAAAGTTAAATGATCCCACCCCAAAGTAGCATGTCCAAGACCAATGTGAACAGTAGCCAAACAGACCAGGAATAACCAGAGGGGAAACCAGCCTAGTGATTGAGACACTTTTTTTTTTTCTGCTCTTATTCCTTAATATCAGAAGATAATTTACATTATAAAGCACTGCCTATCACATTTCTATGAAATCCTAAATTTTTACTCAAACCTGATAGGCAGATGGCATGATCCTGTAAGAGTTCAGAAGCACAATTTTTACCATCTGAGAGTTACAAGCGTTTACTCCTTGGAAAGACAAATAGAACAATTTAAGAATATTAATTGCTAAAAGGCTATGATAGTGTATCTTCTAGCAAGAAATTCAGACTGAAGAAATGGTATGATAAGCAGATGAATGTCATACATAGCAATGACCAGGTGAGATTCTTATTTTTGGTAACACAAAGGTAAGCACAATTAGAATGACTCATTAAGAACACATGACTGCAGACATATATGCATCTCAGCTAGCAACTGTTGCTGGTTTAATTTAGCAGCTAACAAGAAAACCTGATAGTTTGTACTGAGACAATAATTTTTTGTGAGTTTCAACATTTTATTAGATTTCTTTTGCATTTGTTGCAATATTGCAATCAGCCATCACTATACTCCATATCATTTTCTCTGTATCACGTTTTCATTTGGCTTGATAAAACTTTAAGTGTCTCAAAAATGCACTTTGTTTTAGTCAAAAAAAAAAAATTAATAACTACATAGCAAATGACAGATTCTCTAATATAACCCAAATGTACAGTAAGCCATGTTACCAGTAAATAAAGTATCTATGGCAAAAGGTTTCTTATTCTTGAGCACAGAGATCTGTTTTTGAGATCCATAATGTTTTAAACTTGTTCCTTCCTGTCCTCAATTCAAAATAAACATTTGGCAAAGTCCTTAGATGGCAGAAAGTCCAGACCTCAGGAAAGCCTGGAAAAGATTGTATCTGAATATGGTGTTACAGAATGTTAGGATGCTATGTATCTGTAAACTTTGCACCTCTGCAATAAAAATGTGTACTTCTGCCTTGCTTTCCAACTATGATTCATGTTTGAATAAAAAGCCTGTGGAGAAGAGTATGGCTTCATAGACTCTTGAAAAAAACCAACAAAAAATTAAAATTCTGTACAAAAATCCTGAAAGGTTTTTCTGTAGCTCACGGGAGCTATAAAGAAGCTCAGGATGGGTACACTTAGTTGTATAAGCAAGTAATTAAAATTACTTACCAAGAGACGCTCCTTTGTCAAGGGTTAGAACTGCAGGGGCCACTAGACAAATGACAGATGCTCTCTATTAATGCCTCTCCCTTCCCAAGTGGAAGAAAAAGAGAATAAGGGAGAGAGACTTATGGATTGGAAAAGAAAAATAAAACAGCTTTAATGAAAATAATGCAAATAAAATGAAATATATACAAATATATACAAAACCAATATTGAACTCAACCTTCCTGATGGCAATTAGGACACATGCTCCTGATGCTGTGGAGCAGGCACTGAGGAAGTCCCAGAGTGGACTCAGTGGCAGATGGGAACTGGATTCAGGAGCTGAAATCTTCAACTGGATTCAGGAAAGCATGGATTGGGATAGAAGACAGAATGGACAGACAGAGCCTTCCCTGAACACCAGCCACTGAAGAAGTGGGTTTGATCAATGTGATCAGCTTTATACTGAATATGATGTATATATGGAAAACCTTGTTGCTCACTTTAGGACACCTATCCTGTCCACTCCTACCCACAGGTGTGGCCTTTTACTTTATGGCACTCTAATGTGGAACACAAGATTTAGCAGTGGCCTTGGTTTCTATAGCAGCAAGCATACACAAAAACCTTTATGCACACCAGTCCTTGGTAGTAACTGTAACATCAAGTGTTATTACTGCTAGAAACAGACACTGTCTGCAAAAATATGCCATTAACTTCAGAAAGTGCAGTTAGCTAGCAGTGACTCAGATGAAAAGTAAAATGACTGAACGGGATTAGTTCTGTTCTAACACAAACCAGGACATTCTTATTGCTTACACTCTGGTGGTTTCACAGTATCACATTACATTATGCAATGAGGACTTTCACTAGAATTTCTTTCGCCTATGGTTTTCTCTGCAAAAAGGTGAAAGACTTATCTTGGAGACATGGTGGAAGATATCCAAGTATCAGTGCCAAACAGATTTCAAGATGAATGATTGACATCCCACTAATTTTCCAAGTGCAGAAACTGTTGTAAAAGACAGATGATTTGGTTCGCTCTTGGACATAAAAGTCATCAGCACATCACGAATAGATTCTGATATTAAGTATTAAACAGAAGTTTTCCTCATTTGCTGGCTTTCTTTGTTACATATGTCTACATAAAGCAGAAGAGATACATAGATTGTGGCTACAAGCAGATTTCAAATAACTGAAACTTGGCAGTTTAAAATAATCCTGGACTCAAAATAACACTCCACTCCTTCAAAGTACTCAAGCTCCAACAATCAAAAACTTTTTCAAGCGCTAGAATACAGCTGACCTAAGCATGGAGACACTGAGATGGTAATTATACAAACTGACTTTGTGACTTCTGCTGGTAAAATCAAAACCTCCATGAAAAAAAAAGGGTTATTGAGTCTTTTTTTCAGTCTCTGTTCCTGTTTACACAAAGGTTAACTGCAGGAAGGTAAGTGAAGGAATAATAGGATGGCACCACTGAAAGACATCTACGACATACTGGTTTTGCAGCTATTATGTTGGAAGAAAGCATAGCTGACAGGACTATTCCTTGATTGTCTGTATATGTTCAGAAACAAATTAGCAGTGAGGAAAAGAAAATACAGGTAAAATATTATTTCATATAAGTGTTGTCTCCACCACTTCACCAGCTGATTTAAACTCTGAGCTGCTCACCCTCAACTGAGTAAAATGTCCAGAATTTTTCTCAGTTTCCAGTCAGGCAAGATCTTATTGAAGCAAGTGGATTTATTTCTTGTGTAAAGACTGAATAAAGGCATCAAGATTTACTCTACAAAATAAAACATCAAATGTTTCATTAGTACTTTAACACAAAGGACTGCCTTGAAAAGTAAAATTTACACATTTATTTTTCAAGATGTCATTTTAATCTCTCTTGTTTTCAATAGAACTAGCAGACTTGCTGAATGAAGCTAGTTTTATTGTCTGACAGTCATCTTAAAATGTTCTTTGTAGCATCAAACCAAATATAGTCAAAATACTTTATCTTTACCCATGCTCCACCCTTTGCTAGGTAGAAAAACATGACTTAGAAAAGGTATTATGTATCAAGGTATTAGAATTATAATCTAGAGTCTTCAACATCACTGACCCCACATTAGAGGAGAAAAAAAACAAAAAACAAATGAAAAACAAACAACAAATCATAACCCCACAAAAAAAAAAACCAAACAAAAAAAACCCAACCCCTATCCAAATGCTGAAATGAAAAAAATCATCAGTCTTTCTCGGCTGCAGTTGTTTGAGTCCAGACAAAAGACACAAACGAAGGCTCCATGATCATTATGTATTCTTATCAAGTAAAGAATGCCAACTGCCATCACAGTAGAAGGCAGAGGATTGCATTAGTATGAAGTGACACAACTATATGGATCTCCTTCTTCTCCTAACTTTTCCTTCAGTTACAGTTTTACCTAAGATGATAATTAATGCAGAATCCAAGAAAATAAAAAGGGGAAACATCCTCTTTGGATGATTCATATGCAAGCTGGGAATTAAAGGTAAGGTTGGACTAGATGATCTTGAGGTCCCTTCCAACCTGGCATTCTATGATTCTATGATAAATAGGAGACTAGAAGTAATCACTAACTGGTAAGGGATTGACTTAAAATCCAGACAGTATCTGCCAGAAAAAGAAATTTCAAAATGAAGCCACACTGAGAAATCTAGAAAGGAGATTGACCAGTGGGTCCTTTCAGGAATTTAACATTTCCTTTCAGGAGATTAACATGCAAAAGCTTTGGAAGACTACAAAAGCCATGTAAAAGGAAAGCTGTTCTAAATGCATGTATCTCTTTCAAAAGGTGGAGAAATATTTTTGGGAATACATATGGTAGGTTTCACAGACCTACAAATGAAAAACAAAAATAGTGTGTATACCTTTTTAAATCTAGGAAGCACGTAAAATTATACCAAAGATGTGCATTTTCTTATTTTCTCAAAAATCTATACTTTAAAAACAAATCATATAAATCCTTTGGAGTGGACATTACTGGTGTCTCCCTATTTCGATACAAATTGACATAGAGAACTACAGAGGTAGGGCATCTTTAAGATGCCAGTTTTCCTGGGCTTTTGCTTTTGGTTAGCCACAGAGATTTAAAAGTTTATCTTTCCTTTTTTTCAGAAATAATCATCATTTTCTGAAGCATAGCTTTGCATCTACTTTACTAAAGGTTGACAAATACTGACCAGTACAAAAGAATAGACTAAAAACCTATGAAGATGACATGTAAGAAAAAGGTCTCAAGCGACATAATCATAACATCAAAATTACAAGGCAGTTGAATCAACTTTATATATTTGGCCCAAATCATCAGACTGCAAATGAATTTTTCCAGTACTTTTAGGCACATATCAGAGTTTTAGAATTTCCTGTTCACTGGCACGGATAATCTCCAGGAAGCTTCTGCCCAACACATGCTTATTCCAGAAGCTGCAGCAGTTAAATAACAAGCTAAGACAGCTGGGTTCAATCTAGGTTGTGGATTACTCATTCACTCAAAAAGATAACCACTGTTAGGCTGGCGAAAGACAGCACGGCTGCTATTACTGAACCCAGTTGCTACGTCCAGAGTTTTTCTATTTAAGACATTAAGGAGATAATTCTAAAAGGGTACTATTTTCCAGAAGATAAAAGGACACAAATTCAATTTCTAAACAATGACAATTATCTCTCAAAAATATCTACTATTCTTAAGATCCCAGGTTAGTATAAATTAAAGAGATTAAAGGCACAGGAATGTGACATCTTTTTTGTGATTTTGCATACATCTCCTATATTTAACTCTGTAACTGATTTGCCATGTAGGGTAAAGACTTTGGGAAGGAACTATTGCTATAGATAATGGTGTATTTTTTTCTTATTTTGCTCATAAATGCATTATAGGGAAAAACCAAGGTTACTTGTGGGTGGGTGTAGCATCTCAATCTATATAGTTTCATTTACCAGCCATCTTAGTTTCAGTTTCTATCTACTTTCCTGTCAGAAATCTCAGCTGATTATACACTGACTTGCACAAAGGCACTAAAAGATTTTCTGATATGTTTTCCATGGGATATTTGGAGAAATCTTTATTCAAAGTACATGTCTTAGAGTTTTTTATGATTCCCTATAGGCTTAAAATCAAAATCTTTACCTAGTTTTTAGTACAAAGCAATCATTTGCCAATTTCTGGTTTTCCTGATTTTTTTTTTTTCCATCTGAATACCATAAATGGAATACCAGATTCTGCTGAAATACTTAAAGAAAGCTTATGGTGAAATGTGTTCATTGATTATTCATATTTGACTTGAAGCATTTCCACGTGCCTTACATATAACTTCACTAGATGTTTTAATTTATTGAGAATCTATTTTAGGGTGCAGGCCACATCCAATCAAAGGTAACTCCTCAGAAACTCTTGACAAGGCAGAGAGAAGAAAATGACCAATACTGTTGCAACAGTATTCAACTGCTGGTTTATAGTTTGATTTATTTATTTGTAGAAGATATTAACCACTTTTGGAGTGGCTGACTAAAACTATTCCATGACAAAAGCACAGGTTCCACACAAAAATGAGGCACCTGTGCCCTAATGTATTTTTGACTGAAACCTCAATCATGCCTTGTAAAACTTCCTTGCACAATCAAACCCTAAGTGATGGCATCTTTTCCTATATGGACAGACCTTTTTGTGACAACTTTTGCTTCTTCTTTCATCATTTTCACATCTTCATTACTTACTCATCTTTTATTTCTCCATGCAGTCATGATAGTTACTTTTGGAATATCTCATCTGTAATCCATGAATCTCCATGCTTGTACACTGATGACTTGTATGCAAAACATCAGTCAATAGGTCAATATCTTAAGAATCAGAGTGCCACAAATCCATCCATGACAAGTTTCACTACACAAACTTGAACTTTCAGAACTTACATTACATTTCAATCAAAATCTGGGTCTCACCAAGGTACATGAAATTTTAGAAATGGCAGAACATGGACAACTATTTCACAATATCAACAATTCACTTTCCATGTATGCAGCTCCATAAATAAAAAATAATAATGAAAAAAATTACTCTATTACAGATGCTTGTCTTCTTAAGAGTTGGCCTTAATAGCTTTTATAAAAGGCCATATGAAATGAAAGAGCCATTTCTAAACAAATGGATTAATATAGGCCGTGGTAACAGTGCTACATCACAAGCCCAGCACAGCCAGCCCAAGACCAACTGAGCCCCCAGTCTATGTTTGTGCGACATTATGTAAACCATGGATAAGCCACATACAGCTTATCATACCCCGTGACTAAATACAGTCTTAATTTCTATCTGGCAAATCAAGAGAATAAAAGTAGCTTGTACTGTTTTATGAACTGGCAATAAATCAGTTCAGGAGGGTACAGGGCAAGGCCATCCAACAGGGGCTCATAAGTCATCATTTCTCTGATCAGGCGACCTCCAGGCATGTAATCTGCTGCCTGTGCCTCCTGGGATATTGCAATAGCGGCATTATGTAACCACTGTAATACTCTTACATCAAATAGAAAAGACCAGGCACAGCGTAAAGCACGGCTTCCCTGTCCCCCTCCTCCCTCAGCTCTTACAATTGATGGTAACTGAAATTTTTTAAGTGGGGGCTTGCCGATGCTGCACTGAAGTCACCAAGCAGGTCCTAGCTACCTGCCCAGGGATCAAGATCCAACCCTGACGGTGGATCATGGTGCGGCATTCTCCATGGGGCAACACAGCACCGCTCCCTGACAGTCAGCTTCTTGCCTCAAGCCACCCCACGTCACACAAAACACAGGCAAAGGGGGTGCTCAGCTCACAGTGAGAGACACAAGAGATACTCTGCATACAGGCACAGGCCTTGCAGTCATCTAACATGCCATCTTTAAAATCTTCCTAACCACCGCTAAAACTCTTGTGCTGACGTGCTGCTTTACACCCTAAAACAGACCAATACAAACAGCTAATGTGGTTCTTTGAAGAATGAGTTTCTGAGAGTTCAGCATAGTTGCTTTCAGTCCTAGCTGGAGAAAACATGCTAATTAGTGCTACTCACACAGACTCAACAGCATATTTGACTATTTGGACATGAGGGCAGTGACAAATGCTCTACAGCAAAAAAGTGTTGTAAGTATAGCTCATCAGGAATTGAATGACTTGTGTCTCTTAGAAAAACAATGGAGATTTTTTTCTGCTGTGTCTGTCTCAGAGTTTATCCCTGTTTGAGGAAGCCACTAATAAAAAGAGTACAATTTTTTTTGAAGGGATGAACAGAATGACTCAGCTCTGATCCACTAATGATGGCTCCTTCTTATCCTCTACCTCTGCAGCATGTAAACCAGCCATAACCCCAGCCAGGGAGCCTCCAGATCCAAGATTAACCTGAACCATCTTGCACTTTTAGTCACGGATGTTCCTCATTTAGCTCCCAACAATCAGCCACAATAGCAATCACTCTTTAAGCAGGAGCCAGAGCCAAGGTCTCTGACTAAGACTGTAACAAGTCTTCCTCCATTTATCTGCCTATATAAATGATTACTTCACACTGAAAAGTGAACTTTTCATTTCAAGATGTAGTCTTGAATGTGAAGTTCATTCATTTATAGCCAGAAGTCCAAAGAGAGGCAAAGTATTGCACAGATCTCCTTTTTCCTTTGGAAATCCTTGCAGGAACTAGTGTTTATCTGACTGAAAATTCCCAAGTGCTTCTGCTTCCAAGCTATTAACAGTGAGAAGGTGAAGGAAAAGCAAGCATAAGAAATTGTAGCTCTGTTTTCTGTACCCTAAAAATGCCACATCCAAACAGCAAAGTGTTACTAAATTTTTATTCCTTTGCAAGAATGTGAGGCTTAAATGGAAAATAATATTGAACAGTACACTTACACTGACGATATCATTGTTCCCCTTGGGCAGTCTCAGTTCACATCATTATTCATAGCAGTAGCCACTCTTCTAGTTAGCACAGAGAATACACAAAAGATTAGGGCACATTTTTTAATGTAATAAAATGCCAGTTAAATAACTTTGTCCCTAAGACTTTTTCCAGCTACGAGTGAATATTCAGATCCACAGACTGTGTGTCTGTGCTATCAGGCTCTCAAGTTACAATAGAGTCAGACCACGGCATGATATGCCTCAGGAAGTTGGTTATGAAACAAAAATTCCTTCATTTCTAAGCAGCCCACATTCAGTCTAAGACTGATCTCCCCATCAGTGAAGACAATGGCAATTTTCCCCACCACTTTCAATTACAGAAGGGACCCAGCCCTACATGACAGTAACAAAGTTTTTTCCATTTCCTGGCTCTTGTGACAACCAAGAAGTCAACTGATGATCCCATATTGTTTGGGATCCCATTTGTTTTAAGAACATGTTGAAATGACAGCAGACATAATGCTAACAACTTGAACAAAGACTTTATGGACAAAGAGCTCAAAGTCTTTCAGAATCACAGCCCGAGCTTAACTCTGAATTATCCTAAGATACCATGCATGATCATGCTGAGCCGAGCGAGCACCTTTCCAGGGGCCATCTACAAAAACCTGTTTGGTACCTTGCACAGTGAGTATGAGTATGAGATCTACACAAGTGAGACATTCTCAATGCTGCTTCCTACCACTTCAACCCATCAGTAGTCTAAAACTCATTTTAGCAGTCTAACACATCTGGGTTTTGAATATTTTATAAGCCCTAATGGCAACTTATCTCTGTCAAAGAGAATTAGCAGTATCTAGAATGACATAGGCACTCTTGCTGCTGAGATCACTCAATTTGCTTTAATCACTGTAGACTTTCAGCAAAGAAATCCTGGGATATGTGTCCAACACATCACTGCTTCCAAGCTCACCCATAAGCCAGCTGCCATAAGGTGGCAAGGCAGAAAGCAGGCCATTGTAAACTCTTCAATTCCCTTTGAACTACTGGCAATAGTCTGCACTGATAACTAAGTGAAAGGGATGGTATATATAACATTAGCACTCAGAATATCCTCTTCCTTTTCTATTAACCAGTTTCACTTCCTTCCTAGTGAGAGATGATGCTAAAAGCTAAACTGTGCTGCTGTTAGTAGAACTCTGCCAGGCCTTTGGTCTGGCTATGACAATGCTATTCCCAGCTTCCACATCTCCCTGTGCTTGCCTAGCAGACAAGAAAAAAAAGAGGATAAAAAATTAAGCACAATTCTGTTTCAAGTTTTTCCCCCTTTTAGTTTGCAAAAATAAAAATTAAAAATTAAACCCATAAGTACTTGGCTGAAGCTCTGGATTTCCCCACTGAAACAACTGCTTGTCATCGTTGGAAATACAGATCATTTTGTTTATCTAGTAGCCAACCAATGGTGCTATTTTCAAAAAATAAATATTTTAGTAAAATGAAAAAAAATAAACCTTTAATCCACTGATGACTCTTTTCCTCTAGTTCAACAGCACAAATTAGCAAAGTTCTTGTTTTGTCAATAAAAGCAAACCATTCCTCTGTGTACTTGTTTATGAGAAATTTACATACTTGTCAAAAAGTCTGAACTTCTGTTCTTCTCAGCATGTGTTGTTAACTCCTGCAAATTAGCATGTTTTTTCAATGCCTCTTCAAGACTAGCATCAAAAGAGTTCAAAGGAAAGATGGAACATGGAAATGCAAGACAAGATTTCCTTCAGTCTCCCTCTTGTAGTGGACATTTAGAGTATTTCTGAATGATAAAGAGGTGTAAACTAAAGAGTGTTCTGCTGGAAGGAAGGCAAAAGTAGACTAAAGTCAGGATTCTCCACAGATAACTTTTTCCTAGGCTGAAATACAACAAAAGCAAGAGCTTCCCTTTAAGGATAAGCTGCAGGGGAGCAATACACTCTGTGACATCAACACATAGCACACTCTACAGTGGAAACCACAGACTTGACTGAATGTGTCAAAAGAGGCATCACAGTTCCAATGTCACTGAGCTCTGCACAAGTAAGCATGGAAGCTTCCAACAGTGGAAGGCTATATTTTGAAACCAGCAGTATTCTAGGGAAGCCTAGAGGAAATGTGACCTTGTAATGTTCCCCAGACAGGCACCATTAACATACTGATGCAAGTTTCAGGTCAGTACTGGCTTTTTAGCTAAATATCTTCTGTGATTCTTGAACTGCCATGTATGGGCTTCATAGTGGCTTTAATCATAATGGTATTGTTAATACATCAGTCACGGGTATTTACGAAGGTCATATACTAATATTTCCATACTGGTACAGTGATCCTCATTAGCTAGACAAGCCTTCCTTTCCCACTGCTACTGAAAACCACTCTATAACCCAAGTCTCTGACACGCAGAACACATTTTGTGAAATTTAGCTGGAACTGACTCCTTCTACTCAGTGTAGAAGAACTGAGCTGCAATACTGCTGTTTTTATAAAACTACTCGACAGGGGTCAAGGTATCCCCCGGCGCAGGTGAGTCATCTCTGCAGTTGTATATACAGGAAAACAACTCATGAAGAAGAACTGGAGGAGGTGAGATTTAAAGCAAACTTTCTAGGGGACACAAGAATAATTTTCTTTATAGTCCAAAACACTGGTTAAAGAAATTTCATGCTTTGCTGTTGTGAACATAAATAGTTAAAAATATATTATGCAATGGAGAGGATGTATAGTACTTACTTAAGACATCCATTATCCATGATTTTGATACCGTATCTCACAGTATCCTTCTGGACAAAATGTCCAGCATACAGCTAGACAAGCCCATAGTCAGGTTGTAAGAGTAAATGGGGTCACATCAGCCTGGCAGCTAGTCACCAGTGGGGTTCCCCAGGGCTCAATTTTATGGTCAGTGCTCTTTAATGTTTTTATAAATTATTTGGACATAGAAATTGAATGTACATTAAGTAAGTTTGCCAATGACACTAAATTAGGAGAAGCTGTGGGCTCCCTTGAGGGCAGAGATGCCTTACAGTGTTTTGGATAGACTAGAGAGCTGGGCAACCATCAACCATATGAAATTTAACAAGAGCAAGAGCAGGATTCCCCACCTTAGATGGGGCAATCCTGGTTATACACACAAGCTGGGTGACATGAAGCTGCAGAGCAGCCCCATAGAAAGAGATCTGTGGGTCCAGGGTCATGGCAAATTGAATATGAGTGTGCCCTGACAGCCAAGAGGATCAACTGTGTCCTGGGGTGCATCAAGCACAGCATTGCTGGCCAGTCAAAGTAGGTGACTGTCCCACTCTACACTGCACTGGTGCAGCCCCACCTCTAGTACTGTGTGCAGTTTTGGGTGCCTCAATGTAAGAAGTGCATCAAACTAT
>VYZX01007871.1:15246-29539 GCA_013401335.1 Brachypteracias leptosomus | reverse complement strand
AACAAGGGCAAGTGTAGAGTCTTGCATTTGGGGAGGAATAACTCCATGTACCAGTACACATTAGTTGCTGGAAAGCAACTCCATGGAGAAGGACCTTGTAGTCCTGGTGGACAACAAATCAACCATGAGNCTTCTCTGGAGACTTTCAAAAACCACTAGGACACATTCCTGTACAACCTGCTCTAGATGAACCTGCTTTGTCAGGGAGGTTGGACTTGATGATATCCAGAGGTCCCCTCCAACCCTTACCATTCTGTTCTGTTATTACAGGGATACAAATGTACCATCACATAAAGAAAAGAAATTAGAGCATTGTTAATGGTTTCTTCACTACACTCAGAAATATGATCAGGCTTCAACACATGCTGAGTTCTGGACGTCAGTATCATCAACAGCAAATACAGTCTAAACCAACCACAAGATATCTAACTGATCCACAAAATATAACAGCTATCTATATATTTTAGTGGCATGACCACACCATTCTATTCTCATGTCTCAATGAAAGCACAAATGCCACACAATTAAAATTTTAAAAATTCTGTCTCTAAAGAGCAGAAATATGAAAGATAAGATATCAAGAACAACAGCATGGCTCTAACAGTATTCTTGTAATTGGCAGCAGGAGTGTCTCTTTAACAGTGCTTTTGGGGCAGTGTAGCAAACTGTTATTTGTTTTTTAAAACATAGTTCCTTTATATTCTTCTATGGTGTTGAATGATAATTTGTGTTAAAAAAAAAAAAAAAAAAAAAGAAGTAAAGGTAATGATTGGTTTTTTCTCCTGAATTTCAGCTTCTTTTTTGTTCTCAAAATTATTTGTAGGGTGTCATTTAGGCCTTGCATGCATCAAAAGAAGTTCTTCCATAAAAAATAATTTTCTCTTCTTCATAACACAATTCATGGTAAACAAGAAAAATCTTCCAAAAACTGCATGGTCAAAACACACAAAACTAAGTTTGTTCAAACTGATCTCTCACTGATGGTCTTTCAAACCTTTTGAAATCCACAATTCCAGTTCAAAAATCAGGAACAATATACTTGTGGGTAGGTACAGTGGTTAAAACTGCACAGGCTGGCACTGCTTCACCTAATAGGACTTCTGCACGTGAACCTCTATGGCCAGCACAGATACAGAAGAAATATCCCCTAGTCTTCCCACAACTTAATTTCTGTGAGTGGTCATAGTCCTCCTGATAGGCAAGATGGGCACAAAAGGTTACATATAAAGGAATAATTTCTTCTTTTCATTGTAGCAAATACTGTAAAACCACAGCCTGACTGTGTAGGGTTCCTCCAAGCCCATTAGCTGACAGACACACCTAGGGGTGGTCCAAGGCATGTCCCATTCTTTCACCCAGAACACACTTTTGCATGCTGACACATTGCTTTTGCATGGATAAAATAGAAGACATCCTAAAATGCTCTTTTCTCTCTTTTTAAACCTGAAAGTCACATTCTTGCATCTCCAGGCCAAGTCTGTTCCACCTGTATGTCTAGCAAGTTAAGGAACTCCACACAGAAAAGCAAACCCAAGGAGTGTCCCTGTGGCAAAAGCCTTTAACCTCCATATCTTGAACAAACTTATGATTAAATAGGAGGTACGCCAATGTGTTTTAAGAGAGAGTAGTTCTCACCACAAATATTAACAAAACTATAAATTCCTTGATAGATAAAAGTATTATTAATGAGAAGTGGTGTTTACTACAACTTGTCGAGCTTTTGTGAGAATTTTGGAAAGTGTAGCCAGACAGACCAAATTTTAAAAAGATGATGAATTTTGTTCAACTTATTCTTAATGCAGGAAATGTACCTCTCCAAATAAACTCCCTTCATCTAAAACTTCAACTCTACAAATAAATTAAATATAAGGACTTAAAAATAACATAAATGTACAGGATGTCCCCATCTTTCTCCTACCTCACACAACAAATTAGCTTCAGTACAAATGAAGGATGGGAAGGTGGTTAAAATTCATGCCATGTGGCTTTGATAAAGTGCATTGCTTGACTGGAAGCATCTGGAAAGATTAAGCCTCTAGAGGCCAGGAAGCATCATATTCTTCACACTTAAGAGGGATGCAGAGCTCAGAGGCTTCCTATACTCACCTCAGATATTCCAGTTACTACAAAGAGCTTTGCCTATTGAGTGCAGATTAAATCCATAAGGTCTTCCAGCCCCACTGAAGACTTGATCAATGGCAAAATCTCAGGTAGCATCTCATGGAGAAACAATAGGTTTATCTCTGGTTGAAAAGCATAGTTTTAAAACAACATCTTTCAAACCACTGACAAGAGGCAGGTATGGCAGTACCATTACACACCAGCACTGCACATTTGGGCAATTTAGCAAGTCAGGAATCGCACAGCACACCTCTGCAGCATGACCAGCATAAGGCAGGATCATACTCCATTCTACTCACTGGGCTCTGGTTGCATGGGAGCAATGGCTCCCATCAGCAATAAACAAAAAGATACGTAACAGCAATAAAACTCATGATAAATAGACATTTGCCCTCAGGGCCGCATTTGTAATAGCCATCCTTGGCTTATCAAGAGATCAAGAATTCACAGAGTTTCTTCACTAGTTTTTCAGCTGTTTTTTCAGTGTCACAGCTTTCACATACCAGTGAGACAAAAGCAATGCAACACAGGAATTCACAGCAAAGCTTGCATTGCTGCTGGGGATCCCCATACTACCAGGAATATCTACTGCCCAGGTTTTATTTAGGAGCACAGAAAAGGAGTGGATAAGGATCCTTTACTTCTTAGGCCAAGTAAGGCAGATATCAGAGCTCACAACAGAGCGCAGAAGTGATTCCTCACCAGCCTTATGAGTTTGCCTGATCCAAACCTTGGAGATGTGAACAGCCAGTGCTGCAGCACAACACACAGTACCTCAGACCTGCTAAAGATGATAGCCCCCAATGGCAAGAGAGTAGTGCTACTCAGAGCACCAGGGATCACAGTGAGGCACACTGCTTTACAGGAGTCAATGGCCTTAGTATTTCATGGCTCTGTAACAGTCCCCATGTAGGTCCATGCCTCAGAAGATAAAATCTAGTCCTTTAAAATTCACTCAATGTAAAGAAACCTATTCTGCTGCATCTGTTCACCATGATACTGTTTCATAAAATACAACCCTCTCTGCCCACAAATCTATGCCATCTCGTTTCCCTGTGGACGATGTTACTTTTCATCTTTTATCTACACATCCCCTTGCTTCCAATGAAAGTTAGTAGTAGCCAAGCAATTTACTAAATTTAAAACCCAAGTGAACCCATCAGCTGAACAGAGCGCTTTTCAGAGCTGTGTGAAAACAAGACTTTAAGTACTCACATAACAGAGAAGAAGCCCTCCTGGACTTGGATTATTTCCTGCAGTTTTCACAAGCATTTATTCACAGCATAATGTGAATAAATTCAAGGTTTGATAACTACCAAGTACCTTTTCCAGATTGCAGGTGCACTAGCATTTCAGTGAAGATCAGAAGTCAACTTTTAAAAATAAATTTCATGGTCATCCCTACTTACTCCACTATAATTTAGACTCCAGAGCAGTCTTGTAGCATGTGAATTGGATTCCTTTTGAATGAAATTGAAGTAGAAATTTCTCTCTAAGAGCTCATCTGATGTGCTTCAACCACTAGCAGGCTCTCAGTCCACTGGGCTAGACTACAGTTAGTCCAAAAATCAAACTATAAATAAATCACAAACATCCATTGAGGGACACTGTGTCCTCTGTGCCAATTATTTTGTTTTACAATCTCATGTCTTTTGCACTGTATGACTTTGCAACATAGACACAGCCTCAAAAGTTCAGGTCAGCTGCTACATCACTCTGAAAGAAAGCAAGAAACAATGATGCACATGTCAAAGACCTGGTACACATTTTGAACTGGAAGAGCTCCAAAAGCAGGTACATTATAAGGAGACAAAACAGCTCAGAGGAATTATTGACAGCAAGGGCCGTCTCCTGCTATGTGTTGTTTTCCCCTTAAAACTCTTAAGTCTTAAATGGGTATAAGAAAACCTATGGTTATAAGAAAACAACATTTTACCTTTGAAAGGATTGGAAATTTAAACCCTGAAGTCAAGACAATTCAGAAAAGAAAAAAAAAGAAGTTAGTATTATTAATTTTTAAAGCATCTTTATTCTGTAATGTTTTCTTAGTGTTTGGGATTATATGCTGCAAAAGCACTTGATTTTTAAAAAAAGAAAAACAACATCAAAATGCTTTCTTGAAAACTACCTCTGAACACGTAGAATAAAACAAATACCATATCAGCAGAAATTTATCTGCAGAATGTTTTCTTGCTGATAAGTAAAGGCATATCGTATGTACATTAGTGAATGTCTCTTATCAACAACCAGGTCGCCTCCATTGTTCATTTGCAACAAGTCTCAGTAGGAGACAAAATTCTGCAAAAATTTTGGAAAGTCTTGATTAGGCATTGATTGCTTGCAAGACCTTTGATATTTCAAGAACACTTTATGCTTTTGTGAACTGATTTATCTATCTTTTAAATACTGTGCTTAAGAATTAAGAGCCATACTATGCTGTTTTATAATTTAGAGCAGCTATTAAAGACAGCATCTTGTTTAAGAATAAACTAGGCCCACAAACCTTGCCAGAAATTCCTCAGATGTCAAAGGATGGCACAGAAAAAGAGGCAAAAGTTTTTTCCACCCTCCTGGTCACTTTGCAGCAGAGATACAGAAAGAGAGATGTTTGCAGAATTGCACACTGCAGAGTTTTCCCTGCTGGCACAGGCTGGGGAGAGCTGTGGCAGGGAACATAGCTGCTCTTACTATGCTTTGGGGTTTGGTTTTGCTTTCTCCCCTTCCCACTCATCCCTTAGGCTTTTTGCCAGGGAGGTAGGTTTATCTATGATAGGATAGGACAGAGTTCCCTCAAGGCTTCCCCACTGCTTAGCACTGAGCAGCCAGAAATGGGAATTACTTCCTTCTTCAATATACAGAAGGCAACCTCCAAGGCAAGCCCATGCAAGCAAAAATGGGGCAACAGCAACTCACAAGCACTCTCAGCTCTCATCTGGGAATACTAAGTAACAAGCTGGCATTAGCTCATCCATGCTTATTCAGGCATCTAAGTTTCAACGTTGTACATCATAAACCCACTCATTCTCAAGGGCAACAGTGAAGATTTCAAGCTAGAAAATGGACTCAGTGTGATGTCCTACCATGACTACTTGCATGATGTTGACTTAGAGAATAGAAAAAAAATAATAAAAGAGTCATAATCTCCCTCACATGCTCTTCTGCTATGTCCTCAGTATAGTGCTAATAAAATTCCTAAAATACAGTATACTGGTCCCACTATTCCCACTGGCTGGCTCCCTTCTACCTGCTTCTTCACAGGCTCTCAAAAGTCCTAAGATTCAAGAATGTTTCGCCTCTGGCTCTGGCATCCAATGGGCTGTTACTCAATACTGATCTGGTCTTCACTCTTTAACAAAAAAGTCCATTTGGTAGGCATAGCTTTTCCTGCAGCCACTTAATTTACCCTCTCAACTTTAATTTTATTGCAAGAAAATTATTATAGCATCTAAAGGAAATGCAACACTCAGTAATAATATTTTGCAAAGGTTTGAAAGAAATATCAGGAGGAAATCAGGAAAAAAATAAATGCCTACAGCAGTGAATTTAAGTTCTTGTAGATCAAGAAGTTCCCCTGACACACAGTTAATCTACAAACACAAATGAAAAAATAGGGAATTAGAATAGTCTGGTTTATTCCAGTTTCACTAAATTTTCAAATCTCTCTTGCTCCAATGTGCTGTGCAATGAGAGGCAGAAAAGTTCTTCACAGAATGAAAGTGAACAAGATAAAAAAGCACCATGTCTGCATGTCCCTAGAGAACCTTCCAAATCTGTTAAGGAAGACTGCTTGCCTTCTATAAAAGTTGCTAGAAATCCTGTGTAGCTGATTTTAATGTATGATTTGGGAAGTGGTCTTGATCTCAAGATGAGAGAAGTAAAACAGCAATTACCCTACTTGAGCCAAAATTACTGCAACATAAATGAGAGTAAGGCCAACCCCTGGACATCACTGGATTTTCTTCTTTAGTTTGGCAGGTATTTTCAAATTTAAGTCCATCCATATTCCAACAGGAATTTATTATTAAAATGAATTCTGTGGTGGCACTAGTAGACCCCAATCAGAAACTCAAGTATCCTCAGCTGCTTTCCTGGCCAGCACGTCCAGTACATGCACCAAGAAACACAACAGCCAAAGCCCCGACTCCTATAGTTGAGGTTTCTAGACCTTAAGTGCCGCAAACACCCACATGTCCAGAGATTAAAGGTGACATGGGGCAGGAGGATATATAACTTAATCACTCAGGCTAAGCACTGAGCAGCATAGAGCAGAAAGATAACTTCTTTTCTAAATTTTAAGAGTCTGCACCCATGTTTTTACACTAAAGTAACAGCTTCCACCCACATCAGGGTTTTGAAGAAGCAAGACAAACTGAAACAATCTTGCCGTTAATCCTGATAAGCCATACATCTGTACAGCTATTAAATATGCTACTGCATTTTGCCTTTGCAACCTACACAGGTATTTTCAGTCACTGACAGGATCTCGAGCCTCAGCACATCCATCACAGTGCTTCCCCATCACAGAGAGCCCCATGAACACACTAACACAGAGCCCAGCTTCTGCCCAGGACAGTTTTGAAGAGCTGTTTGGATGAGCCAACAAATTGAAACAGGCACTTTGCTGATCAAAACCTAGCAGAATCTTTGGCAGTCAGCGCTGGGGAAACTTTCCACTTGCAAAACATAAAGACTCTGCCAGCCTCCTCAGGACAGCAACTCACCCTAGGGCAAGGAACAAGCAGCTAAGTCATGGAGAGCTGATTTTCCAGTGACTGTCCAGCAGTTTTTGTTAAAAAATCTAGCAGCAGCACAGTATTTCCTTTTCCTTATTACTTTGCCCCATGAGACAGGAAACTTGCAGCAGATGGGGTTGTCATCTTAGAAACAATGTTGGCTTTTCACCTCCTTAGTCACATTTGATACCATGTATACTAACAGACACCATTAAATCCCAGCTGACCTCTTTAGACTAGTGGTGTTACTGAGGCTGTATGTGTCCTTGAAACACTGATGGTCTTTTCTTCTGGCCTGGAACAATACACAGTATCACAGACCTATGGGGAGGGATGCCACATCTGTGAAAATCACAGGCTCCAAACCCTGACTTAAACTATTTTGAATTCCAGCGTTGCGAAACAAAGAAAAGAAGTTATTAATCTTTTGACATCAAGTATTTGTGGCTCTTAAGTAAGAGAACCCCATTCCTACCATGCAAAGCTGAAGATTTGCTGCCATATGCCCTTTTTGTAGCAGTTCATGCAGGTGAAACAAATGGGACAAAACTGATAGAGGAAAATACATTTTTCTGCATAAAAGAATTAGAGATCTACATTATTTATCTAAGCTTGTCTCTGCTTTCAGCAATGAAGTCTTCCCCTCCTCCAGAAACTCACATTTTACCTGCCTATGCTTACCCAGGCCAGATGTATGGCATGCTATGCCTGCAACCACTACTGCCATACCCACTTCTGATGGCGAATTTGCCTCACATATGGCAAGATATTTTTCAGCATTTTTGTGGAAAAGGAAGGAGATTTTCCTACGTGACTCAGAGCAATATGATCATACTTAAAAAAAAAAATAAATAAATCAGACCATAAATAATAGAGGTACCATAAGATCCAGCCATCCCTTCTTCTTAATGCTAGTGGAAGGCTCTTTGGATGATGGAGTCTAATCAGTAACCATGTACATGTGTGGTTATTCTGCTTATCAAGGCACATTTCCATATACTCAAACATTTGATTCCTAAAAATCTTTGCATATTGTTGAGTCTTCCCCATGCCTCAGCTCTGTTTTAAGAGTTCTTATCTCCTTTTATAACAGTAGAGAGTAAAATTAAATTCCATCCATTCCTGGCCAACACAAGAAATGAGATGAAGTCATCAAAAGAAAACCCAATTAAGACCTGCTCCTAAGTACTGAAACCTTTCACTTCCAACTGGAGCATGACTCAGGTTTAAGTAATTCTGTTTCAATTTCAAAGACAGCATTCCTAAAGAAACACAAATTCAGCAGATGAATTAGTTGAGAGAAATACACTAACTGGTCATCTCTAATGCCTTGGCCAGTTCTATGTAAACAATCTCATTCCAATGGAAGGACAGGGCTTTGTCTGCTGTCCTCAGATACCTTTCCAAACAAAGTCAACTAGGTTCGACTAGCAAAAAGAAATCTATCCATTGTAGAGTTATACATGCAAAATTGTAGCACTTCAAATTCAATCCTTAGATTATGATGTTATGACTTTCCAAGATAGATATGCTCTAGGTGACTCATCTAGAAATATAAGCTTTATTTTTGACATTTATACCTTATGAATTATTAATTTCCTAGTTGTATCTAGATTGATTTTGCATGAAAAGGAATTTTTGGCACATACCTTGAAGGCTGAAAATTGTTTAGACTGGAAAAGAACTAGGCGAAAATATCTAATTGGCTAATGCTGCTTAAAAGAGCAAGTCTTGTTAGCCTACTGAATGTTATAAAAGATTTAAAAAAACTTTTTGTCTCTTTTGGAACATGTTCTGTTATCACCCTGTTCTGTTGTAGTGACACTCTTCCCCACAGGAGCAGAACAGAAGTGACATCAAGTGCTCAAGGATACTTTACAATTGAAAATAAATTGTGTCCTCAGTGTTAGTGCACAATACCAATAGAAGTTCTTGACACAAAGATGAAAAACAAGCCCTATTTTGAAATGTTTTGATAAGTTGTTCTCATATTTAAAGACTTTTTGCAGCCAGTAAACTGGAATTTAGGAAATAAATAAATAACACAAATTATTTAAAAATCAAACTGAAATCCACAAAAAGATGAATGCAAAGGAGGATATGTACATTCTAACAGTGTAAAGTGCTTTTCTGTCATCAGAGTAGGGGAAAAAAGGGGGAGGAAAGACAAAATTTTCTCTCTTGTAGAACATATGTTTACAAAGGATTCAGTATAGAGTTTGACAAAAGTGGTAACAAACCAAAGGAACATATGACCAAAACACAGCCTAATAGAAATTACATTGATATGATGCCTATTTTTCTACAATGAACCCAGCTAGTGGCATCTATCTATTTGGAAACAGATGTGGATTCACTTCATCAGCCCTTCCCTGGTGACAGGCCCATCAGCTGAACCAGTGGCTGAATTTCTTGATTTTTCAGGATGCTCTCAGGCATCACACCAAGCCACCTACACAGGCTGCCACTAGCAAGGTTACACTGCTGACACCTCAGCAGCACCTCTCCTGGGATCAAGTAATGCTCCTCCTTTGGTGGGAGAATGGTGATGGAGAAAGAAGGTGAGAGCAGCTGCTGCCCCTCGGTGTGATCCATGCAATACTGCAACAACTGCTTCAACCCAGTTTCAGTCTACATAATAGGAATTATTTTTTTAAAGTCATTTAATTATATAGATATTACATCCATCATGGGCAGAAAAGTATCATCACTGTTACATCAAGTACAACCACATACCTGTGAATCACCTGTCCAGGTCTGCCACAGTGGTTTCTATCCATACACAAACTGAAATCATACCAAACTTCAAACAACGACTTTCTATTTTATATTTTCTCCTATGCAGATCTATAGATTCTCCATAAAGGGAAAGCTTGTGAAAAATGTTAGCACAGTAAATACGAATTTCCAGCTTTTTTCTTTGCTTCAGGTGGAAAAAAAAAAAGTTATTTTAATTTCTATCTCTTCCATGAAGGTTGGATGGATTTCTATGACATGTGCTATAACCTCATGTTTAAAAAAAGCTACTATTTTGTCTCCAAGATTAAGTGCAGGATTAGATAAGCACTGAAGGCTTGGTAATTCTGTGGCAAAGACCAACACAATAATACCATGCCGCAACTCAGTTTTCTTTCATTTGCATACCTCCATATATTTAAGAGAGGATCAACACCACCACGGTCCATGAGGGACCCCCAAGTGAGGAGAAAATGAGGACCAGAGTCACAGAAGTTGCCAGAAAGCAGTATAAAGCAAGAATTTTTAGTTCCAGGGGAAAATGGATGGATGCTTCAACTGACCTTGAGAGTACTACAGACTTTGACAGAGAAGTCAAAGACTTCACTGGCATGCTACTAGGTCATGACACTCAGCTTTCAAGCTCCTCAACCCTGCATCCTCCACAACCAATGCGTAAGACCACCCCAGCACCTCCATTACATTTGCACTTGATAGCTACGTAAAACTACAGAGTTTTCTGCATAGAAACCTCTGCAAAATCTGCTTCAGTCAAACCTGTTTATGCTGCTTCAGCACTTTTATGAAGCATGCTGTCAATCACTATCCTAGTTACAAGGGCACATTCAAATCTTAGAGACACTGTTTTGCACGAATGACCAAGAGCAGCCAGTTCCTCCTTGTAGAGTAATACTTCCAGCAAAGATGAAAGTCAAGATATAAAACAAAAATCTGAGGCAGGCTGTGTTTTGAGCATAAAATCCACATACTCTTTGCCTCCACAGATCACTTGGAGAAAAACTGCAGATGGGTGCCAGTCAGTGCTCCAGCTTTATATATACGTACATACATAAAAATGGAAACTCCATAAATCAGGTGGAAAGATACTGCAGTGACAGATGCTTGAGAAATCCTTCCCAGAAAACAAGCCATTATCTCTTTTGTACACAAAGCGGCATTTCTTTCAGTTAGATTTAGAAACAGGGTTAGAAACTGGAGCAGACTGCCTAAGCCATCAACAACTCAGAAGGGTTACAGAGTATCCAACCAAAGAGCAATTTAGATTGAGGTCAATTTTTCACCCTTTCAATTATGTAATATCAATAAAAGGACACATGGGAATGATACCAAATGTGAATACTGTATCTGGCAATCAAGCTAGAGAGCATGAACAGAAGGAATATCCCTACCTGCTGTGGAAATAATCCCTTCCACAGCTAAGTAAATATATTTTCTAAAAATAGTCTGTATTCCCAAATCAAATTTTGGTCTGTTTCCTTGATCTCAAAGTGCAACACTCCGCACTGGGAGATACCAACAGACTGCTGATGGTACATGGCTCTCAATGAGAGGTTTCTAACAGCCAGTTTGGGCACTATCCTCAGAGCCACACCACCTTGCAAATGGCTCCCTTTCCTCTTTCCTCTTTCCTCCACCTGCTCACAAGTTTCCGCTCCACAGGAGGAGGGAGCTCTTTAAGTTCAACATCAGCAACACACAGGGCAGCCACCACTCCACGAAAAATATAGCATTGTCCAACTTCCCAGATGGGTTCACATACAAACCTTTACATACTTAGGAACAGATCATAATTCAGTGAGGAAGAAACAGGGAAGGAGATAGGCAAACCCAGTGTGAGTCCAGCTTCAACCACAGTCAGCTGGAAAAGACGAGTGACACACTTTGACTGGAAAAGCCTAGGTGGCATGATAAGCAGGTTCCACTCAACACTGCAGGCCAGTCAGGAACATATTATGAACAAGGAGCTTCATGAGCATTTAGGAAAATCAACGTGCCACTGTCCACATGGCCAGTATGAAAGGAATGGTAACCATTGGTTAGCTGCAGCTTGAGAGTTTAGTGAGTATAGAAAATGTGCTGTGCAAAGGAGGATTGCTTCACCAGTGAAAAATATTTTAAACACTTCCGATGAAGGAATTTAAAAAGCATTCAGCTAGATAAACTACAACATCAAAATCCTTGCACAATTAGATTAATTTCCATCATACTCATATTGCCATTGGTTTCAGTGGAACTGCTCACAACTTTATGGTGATGAACACACTCAGAAGATTTGCTGGATCCATGCTGATAAGCAGACACTCTTCCAGATCACTTTCAAAACAGATTATCAATGTTTTCAAACTCTCCCTCAACCCTACTGTGCTCTTTTTCACAAATGAACCTATGTAGACAGATTTGAATCAATGCAGAATCCCTGTGAAGCCTGTGGGACTTTGTGCTACGTGGTTAATAGCACAGCAAAGCAGGAGTCTCATTTGCTTCTTAGTAAACAGAAGGTCAATCTCTTACTGGGCACTTCACAGGCTGCCTTGTTAACGAGGGAAGTGTGGTGTTTTCCACCTAAAAGTCAGGGCATGTAACAAGCTATTAACAACTATGAGTGGACTGAAAGCTGCTTCTTCAGCTGTTTCTTTCAGTAATAAACTTGTTTCTCTATAAAACTGTATAAACTGATAATTTGTCTCGGTGTTAAGACAAATTAAATCATGTTGTGTCATAAAAGCAGAATAAAGTGGTAGAAAATAAATCATATTATAGACCTTCTGGTTCAAAACACCACATTCAGGCTGCTATTTAAATGTCAGCCACATTTATTCAGTGGTTCCCAGGGGAACCTTGGATGGGGCTTTTCCAGGCATTTTTGTTCATTTGTTTCCCTATGAAATTGCTACTTTCTGAAAACTTGTTTTTGACTGTGTTTTGCAAGAGCCATATTATGCAATGAATGCAGTCATGTGGAAACCAAGCTCATGCTATTTTGAAACAACTCCATTCAAATGCCCCAGACTATCAAATCTGCATCACCCAAAATGAATCTGGTGGTTTTAAAACTGTACGCAAACCTGTAGAAAGCAATAGTCTCTCGGCCATGCTGCCATAGCACTAATGGCAGAAGAGTCTGGATGCCTAAATAAAAAAGGGGCCATCTGGTGGCACAGCACTTAATTGCCCATTTCTGGAATACCACTCTCTGGAGCAATCTTCTTAGCTCCAGGATGTCTGACAGATTTTCAGCAGCACAATTAACACTCAAATGGGGTTAATTCTTCTTAGGTGCTCTGTTGGTAATAGCAGTAAATGAATAATCTAACCTGCTCCATACTTGTCAGTCTAACTTCTTGCAATTCTGCATGAATTTCACAACTTCCAGACTCGATCTCCTTTTACAAACTGAGTTTCTTCTAAACTTTATGATGCTGCACAGAGGTAAAACTCCTAAGAAGGGCAAAAGGGTGAACACTCCATTCATTCTAGAAGCAGCAGAGTCTCCTTCTGTTTTTCAATGACTCACTGCTGTTGTAGCTGATGCACAGAATTTGACAGGCATTAAGGTCTTGAGCACAGCTTCTAGTAAATAAACAGAAAAGTAGTATTTCATGCAGGTTAGTTTGATATTGTACAAGTCAAAAAATTATGAATGAAAACAAAATGCTTATGTTGTATAAAACAAGCCAGACAAGGAAGTCACATAATTTTAAGTTGTGCTATGGAAAGTGGACTTCCTCTGGATGAAAGAAAAACTTTCTCATAATATTTAAATTGTGCAACAAATCTTCCTACTTCTAACTGGAACTGTATTTTGTATTAATAATATTGTAGACTTAAAATCATAAACTCTCTATGTATAAGGGATACTAGAGTTACAACAGGAATAATAGTATTAAAGATAGAAAGAAACTAAACCAGAGACTTCAAGACTTCACAATGCTAAACCTGGTTAAAGAACACAGCAATCTGAGAAATAACTTTAAATTGCTCCTGGTATGATTTAGAACTCTCTGATGACAGAACATCATACACAAGTTCTTATGTGAATAAGAACCAAAGGAATGATCCAGAATTTTTAGAACTTCCAAACTATTTGGTCCTGGGAGGCTTTGTTCATACCAGCAATGTCAATCCATATTTCACCTGGGGCTTAATCCCCAGTCAAAGGGATTACTCCCTAGAGTATTGTCAGCACAACTAAATCCTGGATTTCTCACTCAGACTGAAATGAAGCCAATAGACAGATCAGTCTTGCAACCTACTTGTGAGTCATTCCCATACATGAATGTGTCTTCATGGCCTGCATAAAAACAACCTGTGAAAGCCGAGGCTGGGCCCAAAAACCCCTGGGTTATCTGATGTCTGGCATCAGAAACTTAGTATTTTGGTTCCAGCCAGCTGAAACTCTTCCTTCCTTCTAAACGACAGTATTGCTGACAGTTAGTGTGAGAGTGTCCTCTGAAGGACAGAATGGCATGCACAGACCTTTCACACCATGCTCCCTCTGAAAATGATGCTCACCTCTGCTGCTGTGGAGGGGTACTCATTAGTTTATAATAACAGAGAACTGAGACTTCTATTATTAGAAAGTGAACATCAGTTTGCCTGCTACTTAAACGTGGATGGCACAGATATCGTAATCCTTATTTTCAGTATCAGATCTCTGTGCAGCAATGATGATCCCTGGACTT
>VYZX01007870.1:210938-232170 GCA_013401335.1 Brachypteracias leptosomus | reverse complement strand
GCATCCTTTGCTTGACATTTTCATTAAAACAACACAGAACTTTTCATAATTTTCTTATGTCTTTCACAGACTCCAAGACAGAAAGCAAACCCAAATGCTATATGTGCCCTCTTTTTTATGCAAAGTCATATACCTAAATCTAGTTGAGCAAGTATCTGGAGAAGTGCCACCGGTCTCTCCAGCGGCCTCAGTATCTTAAGTCAAATGCGTAAAGGAAGGCTCTACCTGCTCCCCATTTCACCTTCCAGAGGTGAATCACATATTGTCTGTAATGCATACTCCTACCTGCAAAACAGCAAGCTGGAGATGAGGATGATAAGCTTACCCTAAGTGGCTTATAGCTGTCATGAAGAACACGTCTTCAGTTAAGCAGCACCTTTCTGCCATTTGAAGAACGGGATTTTTTTATTTATTTTTTTTGACCCAGCAAAAGACAAAAGTTTTTATTGGCTAATCGCCTAAAAGACTGGTTAATTCCTTTTCAAGTATAGTATTGCTATATCGCTCTTTATCACAGTTTTACAATCAGGCAGCTAAAACGAGCTTCTCATCCTGCTTTTATGTTAGTGGTACAGCTCTGAGTGGTTGAAACTGTAAGAAAGCATGAACACACATATTCAAGTGGAGGAAACTGCTGTTGACCAGTAAATTTCGATAATTGTACTCTCTAAGGAAAACTTAGCAAGAGGATAATACTTTAAATGAGGTACAAGTTACATACTTTCTAAGTTTTGAAAAGCAAAACTTGCACCATAATTACGTTCCTCATTCCTTCTGCACTGCTTTTTCCTTCAAAAAAGAGCTGGTTTTGATCACTGTATCGTCTTTGCCTGCCACCTTTATAGAAGAAATTCGGGGACTCCACTATTGTTTTCTGTTGAAAGAGAAGTTTTTCCCCATCTACTCCTTACCACGTTTGTGGCTCTGTATGAGCAAACACCACTGTTAGCAGTGAGAGTCTCCTCCATGGGTCTCATCACCAGGCCTGTTAAATCCCTGCCTCCCATCTGTTCCTAGAACTAATCAGATGCTGCTGTTTGCTTACTTGCTATTTATTCTGTTGCTGCTGAGATAACTTTCCAGTTTTCAGTTTGTATATCCTGAAGGCAAATACAGGTGATTGTAATCAATGCACTGTTGCCAGCTCCCTGGGACTTCCAGTGTGTTGTTCAGTTATGAGTTAGGCTGTAAAGCTTTGTTTAAACTAGCCTGCTCATAGCAGGAGTGGGGGTACTTGCTTGCATCCGCAACCCTATCACAAATATGCTTCCTGTGTGGGAACAAGGAGCAAGCAGCCCTAATACAGTATGAGAATAAAAAGTGTCATTTCCCATTGTCTGTCAGATGATTTGATGGCCTGAATCTTGAAAACATCACCCTAAGGCATTAAAAACAAAGGAGCCAGAAAAAAACCACAACTGACCTTATTGTCTTAAAGTTGAACTTATTTTGGGATGCTCTTTGTTTTGTATTCATTTTGTTTCAGTGTGAATTGGACACCAAAGTTAAGTTGTTCAACATGTTTAGGTGTAGACTCTTGTACTTGGAATGGAGTGGACAGAAGTTTTATTTGTCTTTCTAATTAACAGCGATCCTAATGACTGTTAGAATATGTATTGAAAGCGTCAAATATGATGCTTTCAGAGAGCTGTGAGTTTGGAAAATTCAGCATGTGATGACCTTGATCCACAAATCCAAGGTGTATTTAAATGAACTCTGATCTAAACCCATTTTAGAGATTTAGGGAGACTTCACTCTAGGCTGCTGGTTAAAACTGCTTTGACCTCTGAATTGAGCCCACTGCTTATATGTAGAAAAGAGCTTTTGTTGGTCTCTCTTTGCTCACTGTTGGTGTGTATCAGCTAGCTCACCCCCAAACACTGCCTTGGTGCTGTCAGCTGGATGCTATGGGCTCACGATTGCTTCCAGTAGGTGATGTGGAGATAAGCTCCCCTGTGTTAGGGGCAAAGAGAAAAGAGAGTTAAATCATATGCACCCTAAGGGCAAGTGACATGGGATAGGTGAAACATGGCAATTTAGAGTTCTAAGTCATCAGTCTCTCAGCTGTGTCGTCTTGAGACTACCTCATTTTTGGGGCCTCATGTGCAAGGTCTGCGGCTGGCCCACTGAGCCGTATTACATTGTGACCTTTACTTATCGGCTGTGTGCAGCTGTGCAGATGAACTCCAAGAAACTGATATTACACATAGTACTGATTTATTGGCCTAAAATTTCAGGGATTGCTTTCTGATGTTGTACAATCTTTGTCTTAAACTACAGTAGAAGAGTTTCTGCAGACTCATCCATAGTCCTGCCTGTGAACCTCACCTGGTACAGCCTGAGACCACTAAAAAGAATCTGTTGTTTTACCACAGTAGCTTTAAACAGTGATTGTACTGAGCGTGGTGCCTGGATAAGAAAGGAAGCAAAGATTTTACTATTGTTGCATCCAGTTTAATGGTAGTTCTGTGATATTTCTTCATTGTTAAATTACAACCTTAATGATAATGGGTGTGCCATAATGGAGATCTCTGTAGGGTATTTTGTTTCTCTGTATAATCTGTGCCAATGCAGAATGGAACCATTAATCATAAAGAGCTCTGGAAGTAGTTCATTGTGTAAGGACATTTATCCAGAGAGCCTGCTGTGTTTGAGTCCTACATTTCTATAGTAATACCCCTTATTGAGTTAGCAGAATTTAGGGGAGCAATTTGGTAAGTGAAAAACAGCACTGAGGGTGGATTAGGCAATTATATTTTCATAGGATGAATAGTGTGATCGGCCCCTCTTTTCATGGGGCTCAGCGTGGAGTAGATTAAAGACAGATTTAGAGTTTATGGCTATTAAAAGTGATGGATCTCTACCTTTAAAAATGCAAATCAATCTCAAGTTTATTATAGCCCATCACTTCAATGAATGTTTTAGAGACTGAGCCTCATAAATTCAAGCTGCAGTTTTGTTGTCGTAAACACCAAGCTAAGGCCAGTGAATGCCGAGATGTAGGAAGACTTGATTTCAACAGCAACATCAGATTATTGCTATGGTGTAATCTTACCAAATACTATGGGGGTTAGTAGAATGTTCTGTGATGCTCATTATAATACATTTTTTTGCATCAGAGTATCAAAGAAACATCTAGTTCAATATAAAAAATAACTTACAGGGTTCTTTTGGTTACTACTTCACCATGATCAATGTTTAAGTAGTGTTTTTTAAAGAAATAGAGAAATTTTACAAAGCAGAAGGAATATCTTGACAAGTTAAATTTGCGTTAGGCAATATTGGGGAAAAGAAAGACAAGGGAGTGATTGCAGCCAGGTCAATGTGTAATGTGTTTTCAAAACAGACTAACAATTGAAAAAGTTGGCTCTTGTTACTGTTCTAAATTGAAAATTATTAGCAGAGTTTTTTGACAGGTAATTAATGATCAGATGTATTCTATGGCTTCATGTATTACTGAGGCAACTGTAGCTGCTGAGCTTGGTATTGGCATCTGCAGTTGAAGCACATTGTAACCTTCTGCGATGCTTTGATAAAACCTCTTTGACACAATTCTCTATATAATACTAAGCAACCTTTGTTGTTTTTTCTGTCTAGGCTGGCAGACTTTGGAAAGTGTTTTAATAATTGGTCTTTTTTGTAACCAGAAGACTTATATACCTTATGTGTAGAAAGAGTTTTGGACACAAACATCTCTGTTTAGGAGTGGCAACTGCTCTCCTAGTACAGAAGTTATCCTATCATTCCTAGTAGGGAAAGTGACATATATGAAATATCAGTATTAATTTGATAACAATTTGCCCTAATGCCACAAGCAATAACATGAATTAAATATTCAGATATATGTTTTCCTATACAAGTTCCTCTACTAAGATGGAGTAAGAATAAAATGCAAAACACTGAATGAAAGATATGGATGTGCTGGAACTTGTCCAAAGGAGGGCCACGAAGATGATCAGAGGACTGGAGCACCTCTCCTACAAGGATAGACTGAGACAGTTGGGGTTGTTCAGTCTGGAGAAGAGAAGGCTCCAAGGGGACCTTATTGTGACCTTCCAGTATCTTAAGGGGGCCTACAAGAAAGCTGGGGAGGGACTTTTTAGGATGTCGGGTAGTGGTAGGACTAGGGGGAATGGGTCAAAACTAGAAGTGCATAGGTTCAGATTAGACATTAGGAAGAAGTTCTTCACCATGAGGCTGGTGAGACACTGGAAGAGGTTGCCCAGAGAGGTGGTGGAAGCCCCATCCCTGGAAATTTTGAAGGCCAGGCTGGATGGGGCTGTGAGCATCCTGATCTAGTGGGAGGTGTCCCTGCCCATGGCAGGGGGATTGGAACTAGATGATCTTTAAGGTCCCTTCCAACCCTGACGATTCTATGAATGATTGTATGCTTTTGGTCTTGGAAGGTTAGTTTCAAGATTTTCATGTATGCAGTATTAAGGAGATAATACTTCTACAACATGTAGTTATTTGTGAAGTGCTTGATCTAACATCTTGCTTGTATGGTGCATGTTCAGCTCGCCGCCTACAGCTCAGTCCGTGGGAGAGCAGCATCGTTAGCAGGCTCCTGATGCCCACTCACTCATTCCTGGCCCGAAGTAAAAGCACAGCTGCATTGTCTGGAGATGCAGGTAAACCTGTAAGAACAGAGGCGTTATGTCTCAGGTGCTTATTTTTCCAGATTCCCTGTGGGATGTTGAAAATTATTGATCTAATTATGAGGGTGCGGTATCATCCCAGAATGAGCTTGAATGTCCATGATTACATTGCCTGAGAGCATGAAAACTTGTTTGTAAAGTTGTTTGCTATGCCTCTTTCTCTTTCTCCCATCACCTCTTTCTTAATTTCTTTTGCCTCTTCATCAGTGCAATAAAGGAATATAACACATGCAGGGCAATAACATCATGCTGTCCGTAGCTGTTTAAAGAAATGTACACAATGTTGTTAAGAGCTGATTCAGCACACCCACTGCTAAGACTGTGAGCTGCTTGCTGCAAATAATAGTTTCACTCTCTACCAACGCATTTCCCACATGGAACAAGTTAGACTTCTAGAAAGATGGGCTCTGGTTGCAGTGGTTTTAATACATGAAAAGTTAAATGTGCAGGTATATAAAGTTAAATGTGAGGTTATAATCATTGTAAAGTTCTCTGCCAGCCCCAGAACAGCTCTCTGATGTACTTACTGAGAGGAAAATTAACATGCAGAAATGCAAAAATATTGCTAGGTGGTAATTTAAAGCCCAGGGAAAACTGCATTCTGGACAACTTGGGCATACGTGCTTATTTTAGACAGGTGACAGCTGCCTCTTCTTTTATCATAGGATGTTTTATGATCATATACTGAGGACTTTACCATCACAATGTGCTCATTGTTGCACATGCTGAATGTTTAAGTCTAGGCAGGTCTTTCCTGTCTGATATAGACAGGATTTTTATTCTAATTAAAGGACATAGAAGGTAAGAAGGAATAGAGATCTGCTAAGATTACTTTTAAAGAAGCTTTCACTTAAGAAAGCTTATAACTAATTAGGCTACAGTACATTTCCGCAGGGGTAATGCTGTAGGAGGGAAAATGTGGATGATATTTTGCAAACAGTGGAATTAACAAGTACAAAAGTCCTTTTCACTCAAACAAAAGCTTTTAAAATGAATACTTAATGTCATCTACCAAGCAGGATATTGGAAATTCAGCTCTTCATCAGGGGACGGTTGAGAAAGCAGTGTCTTAATTTTGTAAGTGGTCACTTTACTGGAGCAAGCATGAAGATATTTTTTTGTGACTGCTATTACTTATGCTGTGCAATAAGCTCTAAACTGAGTGGAATATTGAGAAAGATTGCAAATAGCAGGAATGATTGATTTGTCAGTGATCAGTCTGAGGTAATTCTCTGAAATACTTTCCATATGCTGACTGGGACTGTACCATCCAGAAGAATAATCCATCTGCTCATTGTTTTCCAGGTATTATTCTCTAGGAGCAATAACTGCAGTCCCTTCATGCAGGAGGCTTCCTGGAGATTAATGATCAGGTGGTGGTAATGGCTCACAGCTGTGCCCCGAGCACTCTGCTCATCCCAGCCTGTCATTATTCCCTAGAAAATTACCCTGCCCTTTGGCTGTAAAGATAAATTACAAAGCAAAAAAATCAAAATCCAATTAAATATGGATTCATGTTCTTAAATTTTAAGTGAGCTTGTAGAGACATCCAGCATAAGACTACATCTGGATCTTTTTTACATAACCCTCCAAACCCAAAATATTTCTTAAATAACTCTCCAAAAGCTCCCCTGGATAGATGTAGGCCTGTTGGTACAGGATTCACTGGAAGTGCTGCCTAAAGCATTGTTTGGCAACATCATAAATGAAAATGAACTTCTTGTCTTTTAATACTTCTGATGTCATCCTTAGTGGTAACTTCAGGTAACCAGTGCACAGCAAGAGAATTGATTCACGGAGGGGGGGAACTACATAAATTATAAACTGCTTAAAACATATGTTGTGCCACTGCCTCCTCTCTGGTTTACATACACTCAGAAAAAAAACCCCACAATCATAATACCCCCATTTTCTTGTTTCTCAATTTTTATTTATTTCAATCAGTCATAATACCTCATCAGACATAAATCCCTATAAATGATAAGGCAAGCATGAGTGCCATTGCTGTAACACTTACATGAGACTCTCTTTATTCATCATGTTAATCTCTCGGTGCAGTATAATTTGCAGCGTTAGTATTGTTAAGTCTATGAGCTCTTCCCGTAACAGCAGCTGCACTGTTGTAAGACTGGAAGAATTAACTGTATGTGGAACTGCATTCTTTCAAGTGTGCTCAGAGAGGGATCTGCAGGCAAGAAATGTTGGGATGTTTTACCAAGGAAACTGAGGATGTAGTTGCCTTTTACTTCACAAAAAAAAAGCTGGGGGATGTGAATAGGGAGGGTACCATATAGAAGCTCTACTTTCCCTTCAGGCAATATGCTGGATAATAATTATTGTAAGACTATATCAAATGACCAGAAAAGACAAACAAGAGCAAACAAAACTGCAGTAATAACATAGTTTTCCCCAGTTTTCTCCTCCAGATAAATCAAGAGAAAGTCCAAGAATACTTTGCTGCAAGAAGTTCTCCCTGATATGTTTTGCAGTGTTATAATTCTCTTTGAATATGTAATCACAACATCGTGTATCTGATAACCTGCCATTGGCAGGAGATCTTTTGGTAACAGTCTTTTTCCTTGTGCAAACCAACAAAAACTGCCGTCCTGCTTGTTGCCAAGTTGATTTGTTGTTGTTAGTTTGCTTTTTGTAATGTGTGAAATAGTTTGCTGTTGAGAATGTGTTTGAATCAGCTGCTATTCTAGTATTATCAAGAAATATTAAAAGTCCTTAAATAGATGGGCTTCAGATATTCCTAAGAGCAGGATTTTTAAAAACACATAACTTGCTAAAAATTGTAGACAGCAATTTCATTGATTTTCTCGGTGTTAATGTGTTTTGATCTTTGTGTGTATGTCATCTCTATTTTCCTCCACTTCTAAGACCAATTAATAGGCATTCTGATTTTAATTTGATTGGTTTCTGTTCTGAATGTAATTGAAACCCATGTTGATGCTTATACTAAGCTAGTCAGTCAGACCAGTCATTGTGTCTACTGCTTTTTCAAAACAACGCTGTATAAAAACTTAACAGAAAGATATTATTACTTTCTGCTACCCAGTTATATGTCGTACTTCCTAATTTGTTTAAATGAAATTATTAGTTTACAAATGGAGAAGTACATGAGTGCCTATTGAAATGGTGTCATTACTGTATGTGTGGCCAAGCTAATTTATCAAATGGTGATTCTGACTTGAGAATTAGTCATTCCTCTATGTATTAATACCTTCTTTCTTTTCTGTCTTTCTCGGTGGTTTCTGTTCCGGCTGGCTTTCCTCTGTCAATTCTCCAATGCTGCTCTGTAATTAAAATTAATAAATAATAAAACCAACCAACACCGTAGTTATCCCCATTTGTCCCCGTTCAGCATCTTGCAGCCCCATCAGTCCTCTGTCCTACAAGGCCATGAACTGTAGGAACCCAGGAGAACGAGCAAAACTTTATGCCTCTACCGATGCTGTTGGACGTAGGAGAACATCACACCTTGCAGGGGTAAGCATGCTGGTTGTACATAAGCTGATGTCTCATGCCATGAGCACCTGATTGCATTGCTTGTTAGGACAGGAATAGTTGCAAGAATACTTGACTAAATCTGATCCTCCCCACCCCCTCCATTTTTTTTCATAGTTCGCTGGATTTTAACCAAAATATACTGTGTTGTGTGGTGATGCAACCTAATTATGCACCAAAGTATCCATGTGGAAAACCACCCATGTTTTCCAAACACCCACGTTTGCAAAGTGGATGCCTTAGCTTCTCACGAGGCACAGAGGCAGTCACAATGTGGGTGCCCATTCCTCAAGTGGAGTCTTTGCTGCCTTTTAAGGCCCAAGCTGGTGTTGCAGCTTCTCCCTCAGTGAGGAATCTTTTTTTCCCAGCAGCCCATTTTCACAAAGCCAGTAGAATTTCATATCCTCTGAGGCCACTAGCAAATTCAGCTGAGCCTCTGGAATAAAGAGGAGGGAGGGTGTATGTGCACGTGTTCATATACATGAGCACACAGAGCACTGTCACTTCAGCTTCACTTTCTTAGGAGACTAGGCTAGGAAACTTTTCCACATTGAGAAGGAAGAGATTGGTTTAGGAGCATGGTTTGTTAGTGAGGCTTCCCACAGATCACCTGTTCATTCAGAATTCTTTGCTAGCAGTGCTGTGGCAGATCTGAGCTTTTGTGGAAAGTCAGAACAGTGTGATACAGGCAGACTGAATTCATGCTGAGCATGCTCCAAGCCAACAGGATGCAGTCAGCTCCAGTTCAGATATCATTTGCTGAACCTGAGCAGTTGTATTTTTTGTTGTACTCTACAGCCAGAGTTTGTTTAGAGTGTGAGAAGAGTGAAGTCATCTCTGCAAATGATTGTACAAGAGGTGCTTCATTTGGCCTGATGGGCAAAATGTCAAGAGGCAGTGCTGCTATTGACATCTTTGTTGGAAGAGTGTTCATGAAAGTCACATGAATCATAGCCAGTACTTAATCTTTCAGGCAGATGGTAGCATATTGAAGTTTAATGCACAGCATTGGGATGTATCTGTAGAGAAATCTCATAGCATGCATATAATGTACTGTGATCTCCAGGGCAATTAGTTTAACACCTCTTGGGTCTTTCTCATTGGAAGTGATTTGGGTTTGGTTTTGTTTTTTTTTTAATTAAAAATAAGACAGGTTTGTACATTTTAGTGGAGGAGACAATGTAAAAACATTGTTAATACAAAATGACTGTTCTCAGAGCTGTTCTCAGTAGCCTGTATGATGTGGAGAATCTTTTATTCTTCTGTAAACTTCTTTCAGAATTCAGTTTTTTACTTTATTAAGAGAAAATTTTTGATGTTCTGTTTTTGAGATTAATCAAGTAGATCAAATATAGAGAATTATTGCTAGTGAGACAAAATTTGTAATGCATTTATTCTGACTGTGTATGCTTTGATAACTCAGGTGATTATCATATTAATCAGTAGATATCTACTAAATTATACTGTCAATGAGCTGGCTCAAGTAGTGACTTCAGGTTTGAGAGCATCTAATTAGCATCTAATACTAATATTAAGTTGTGGATTGGGCAACTTAACTAATTTTAAGCATAATGACCCCCAAAACCCTTTTGGATTTATGAAGATAAACCAAGAGCTTATGTGATCATTAAGTTGCTTTCAGTCTTTCTTTTCCAGTTATTAACTGGAAACAGGAGGTGAGCATTGCAGAGCTCTCAGCTAGTGAGGTTCTAAAGCAGCGTGGTTACACATGCTGCAGCAGTTGTGCTTAAGCTCCAGCCAAGGTGGAGATCAGCAGCCTCTCTGCATCATGTTGGCTGAGTGGCAGCTCAGCGTACTCTCCAGTATTCCCATTCTTCAGACTCCCAAAGTCTGAGCCCATTATTCCAAAAACCTGAAGTTTTTCATCTGAAGTTAAATGGAGGAAGTAATAGATGCCTAAATTACGTTTAAATCAATAGTTCTATTGATACAAACCAGTGGTGTAACATAAATATTTCAAAAAATAAAATCCTAAAAAAACTAGGCAATTGCATTTATTCTGATACAGAAGTAGATAATAAAGTGAACAGTGTGTAAAATTCATTAATCTCATATTTAGCATGTTTAACTTAGCTTTTGTGTGTTCTTGCATAATGTGGCAGTAAAAGCCAGAACGTGGAAATGTATGATAAAAGCTAGTAGTGTCAGAAGGATGGAGCCAGGGCTTTAGGGGGCACCTCTGGTGTTCATATATAAGCATGAAAGCGAAAAGCTTGTGCTAGAAAAGGACTGGGAGTAAGTGTGAGCCTAGGCGGGGTGGGGGTGTGTTTTGCTCTTTCTTCAAATGCAATCCTGGGTTTATGGGGAGTCGTGAAGATACTCTGTGGCAATCAGCAAAGATCACACCTTGAAAGGTAATTTTTTGCCTGTGTAAAAATAAGCCTCTGCAAATTAGCCCATTATGTTTTAGGATAGTAGGGAATATGATTAAGAAGGATTCATGTTGTCAAATGCATATTTACTGACAAAAGTGGTGTCTGATTACAGGGGCTGTATTAATGAACTTGTTAAATGGGCTGTAGGAACTACTGACTCAGCACCACTTTTTCTCAGCCCCCCAACCCCTATCCTTAACTGAGCTTGTTTTGCTTTCTTTAGCCATGTGAACTCTGGCTTGACTTTGTCTTTTTCTTTGATGAACTATAGACTGACAAAAAAGAAAAGGAGAGAGACCATTTGTCATCCGGCTTCTCAGCCAGCTTTAAAGGAGGTCATTTTTCTTCCAACCCCAAAGCTAGATCACCAGCTCCCTCTCCAGTTTGGTAAGCCAAGTACATGCTTTAGCTGGAGGCTGAGCTATAGGCAGCTCTGGTTGTTCTGTTAATTAAGTGTGAAACAAACTTATTTGGTGATGTAGGTGTTTTCTCTCTGCAACAAAAGACAGTCCTACTTTTAGAACAGTGTTACTACTGCTTGGAGAAAGGGGAAGGAGGAGGAGGAAGATACCTGGTTTCTTTCCTCTTGGCTGGGCTCAGCGCTCACACATCAGGAGAGTTGCAAAGAGAAGCATTTTGCATGAAGGCTAATTGATTGCTCCAGCAGTCCTGCTTGATAGCAGAGGAATAGAGCACTTTTATTTTTAGCTGTTGTAGCTGTAGAAGTGATATGTAGGTGATGTCCAGCAGAGCATATCTGATAGTGATTGTCACTCTTTGGTTACACAGGCATGCGTCAAAGTCTTTGCCTTTTTTACCTGGCACACCCAAGCAGGTAACTTCCCCACCTGGTTCCTCCAAAGTCTCCTCTGCTCAGACACGTCCTCCTTCTCCTGGCAACATTCGTCCAGTCAAAAAAGAGATCAAACCAGAGGGTGAGAAGAAAAGACTGGAAAAGGAGGCTGGAAAAGCCAATGAGGAGAGGACAGAAGAGGGTAAAGGAACTTCAGCAGGTGCTGGAGAATCTGCAAGTCAGGAAGAGCTCACTGTCCAGGCAGAGCTTGCTCAAGGTAAGGAGAGAACATCCTTTAGATTACGGAATGTCTGAGAACTTCTTATGTCCTTCCCTCCCTTTCTCTGAAACAACGTAGCTTTCAGTAGTTTTCTATCAAATGTTAATTTAAATTCTTCAGAATGTTCTTGTTAGGTGTACCTTCATTATGAGGAAAGCGTAAACAAGTTGAAGCCCTACTGATTTTAACAAAATGTCAAAGCAACATGCAGACCTACCTTGCACAATGTGGCTTCACAGCCATCTTCTCTGCCCTTTTAGATGGGGATTTTGTCCCTCACATCACAATGCAGCTTCTTTTCAAACTATTGAAGTAGGATGATGATCTGAAGACTAATGGTACAGGAATTCATCACATAAGGTAGTGTGAGCAGTGAGAATGTCTCTGCTAGACATTCAGTACAGTTGTGCTGATAACAACACACTAGCTTACCTATAGTATTGCAAGAATACCACAACATGGGAGAGTCTAGCAGGATAAAGTGGAATGCAGAGAAGCAAGCAGATTAAAGACAAATAGGCAGAATTTTTCAAGGAAAAAGAGTTATTTTTTAAAAAATTATTACCCAACAAACAAACCCCACACACCAACCCTGAAAAGCAACAAGGCAGAAAAGGATGTACACATAAAATAAAAAATGATCATAAAGTGTAGGAAGGGCACAAAGTAAATCTGAAAATGAAAACTGTAGGTTTGTTCTAGCAGACATCTTAGTCCATTGTAAATATGGCATAAATTGTCTTCCAAATGGGATAGAATGGCCATTGTGATCCCTGGGATTCCCAGGACAGGTTACTTAGAATTCTGAATTTGAAATTAATAGAATCCCCTGTGATTGTCCTTCAGAAACCAATTTTAAGTATTAATAATCCTGCATTTAATTGCAAGATGTGTAGCTGGGATTTGTTCTGAGAGAAGATCTGATGTGAATTGATTTGTTTTGTTCTAATAAGTTCTGTTACACTAGTTCCTGTCTGATACTCAGGTCTTACCACACAAAGTGCAACCCCACAAAAAGCTGGATATTTGCAATAATGAATGGATGCAGCTGTTGGCCATGGGCATTTAAAGAAGATATGAGATAATTACCTTGTTAGCATGGGTTTTCACTGCTCTTCTGATAACCTTTTACATGCTTCCTTTTAAGGAGAAACCTTTCTTTTGAAAGGATTTCAGGGATACCACTGCAATAACTTTGCAAATGTTTACAGGTTGTAGTTCCCCCATACAAGGTGCAGACCAGAGAAATGTCATCATGCTTGTTTGACAGTTTAGCTTAGGAGGAAGAGAGGCTCAACTTCTTTGCTGAGTCAGTCAATATTTGAATTTGTGATAAGGTCTTAGTATGGAAAGAGGTTATGTGTGAGAAAGATAATAAAAAGTGAAGTATTTTGTATTCACAGCAAAGAAACAAGTAGTGGAGAGGGGCAAGAGAAGGATGGTATAGTCAAAGTGATGAGCAGCACTTCGAATTGGATGTCTTTTGCCAGAGCCAGAGGAAATGATGGTTGGGACCAAAGATTTGGACCTCAGGCTAAGCATACTGCATGTGAGGTTAGAGGACAGGTCCTGCAGATTGAGGCCCAAACTGCCAAAATGCAGCCACTAATTGAGTGCAAGAATCTAGAGGGGGGCAAGTCTGACATGTGGGGCTAAAGGGACATTGCTGATTCTCCTAGGTCTGTGTTGCAGGTGAACATAATAAATTTCAGTTGACTGCACTAGTCTTTAACCTGTCTGACTCAGCTACCTGCTAGCTGTGCAGTCACAGGAGCCAGGAGGTCAGCAGGTCACCACTAATGGAGCTATTCAAGGTTTTCCAGATAAATCTCGGATGACTTTACTAATACTAATGAAGTTTTAAAGGTATTTTGGGTGTGCCTGTGCAAGCTGTTGTCGTCTTTTCAGACAGCAGGGCAGGTATGCATTAGACAGGCTACTTGTTACACTGCCAATTTTGGCACCTGAGGCAAGAAGTGAGCCCCACGCAACACAAAGCTGTGCTCCCTTCAGGAGTGACAGCCCTGCCTAGGTCCATGTTAGTAAATTAAAAAGGGCCGAGGTTCAGGAACTCTGTAATTTATACTGTTTAACTATTAGAAAGGCTCTCTGGTATGTTTCGAGCCAGGTTGCAGTTGCAGCCCCACATTTTCTTACTGTCTGTCCTCAAGACTACTAGCAGCATAGCTCTAAAGGTTTACCAAGCTTTAGAGGGATCAAATTACTTCCTTTTTGTGTTTAACTATCCCAGAACTTTCTGAGTTTGCAGCTATATCTTGGAGGTTAGCCCAGGCTTGAACTGTTTCCTAGGAGTGGTCTGAATACCTGTTTTGGTGATGTGAGAGAATAGTGCTCTGGCTGAGGCTAAACTGTGCCAGCTCAACTCAGGGCTAGAGAACAGGACCTGGCACTCTTTAAATTACTGGTGTACATACATCATTTGAATTCAAGGTGAAAGCCTTGAAGCAGTTGTAGAAAGACCTGCCTAGTTTTTACCTGATAGAAGAGAGAAGACAGGTCAGCAGATGTGAGCATTCAGCACTGAGAAAGCAGCTTGAATTTGTGTTTGTATACATGACAAGGTGTAGGAGGTTGGAATTGGGGAGGAAATGCCTCTTGGAAGTTGTTAATGAGGTGGGCAAAATGCTGTAACATCCCAAAGGGTGGTTAGAAATGTAGATTTTAAATCGTCTCCTGGCTGTTCCTGATGACTTATTTTACATGTGTCTTCCCAGGATCGGAGTTTGATTCCATTGACAGTTCAAAGTCTTCCCTATCCGTGTTTGTCTGCATTACCAGATTACCCTGGGAATGCGTCCTTCAGTTGGCTTGTGTGTTGGTAACGGTCCCGGGCAGCTAGAGGAAAAGTGCAGCTGAGGTGCTCTGTACCTGTGTCAGAAAATGCCAGGCAGACTTACAGAGATGCGAACTAGTGTTTTACTTGAGAAAAACCTTCTCTACCAGGTGGCCAAGGCTGATCCTGGATAAAGAATTTATATGAAGATACTACTAAGATTTGAACATAAGCCATAGTTCACCAATGGTGGAAAAGCTTGTTAAGAAGCTGTGTTGTGGTCCCACAGGTTGCTTCAGGTTGGAGTAACTGCAAAATTGGTGATAGTTTGTGTCCTACCCTTATTGCAGATCACTTCAGACAGTTAATGTTTGAGGTCACTAAGTGACCAAATGTGACTGGCCTGTCACCAAAATGTCTGGCTCTGCTCTTCAGATGTAGGCTATCAGACAGAAGAAAATGTAATATCGCAATGATTTGTTTAGAATTGGGCAAACTTAAGGAGTGTGATGGTAGGAACTTGCTAAGTCAGCATAACTCCTGTTGAGCACTCGTCAGCATTTATTCTTCTGACAGAAAAGTTGACTTAACCTTTCAACTGTAGCTGCTTTCATATATCCTGTACTTAAGGAATATGAACTCCTAACATCTAGAAATTTTATCTTCCTCTGAGCAACACAATGTAAACTTGAAAATATTTAGAGTATTTGAAACTATTTTCAGTTCCTTTCAAGAGAGTATCATCTTGGCTACTGTGTCTGTACAAACTAGTTTTCCTTCTCATCTGTTTCAGCAGCCAGCCCATCCGTACCTCCTGCTCCGCCAGCTCTTTCTCCACCACCGGCCCCCCCAAAGCCCTCTGCAGGTACAACAGACCCTGAAGAAGCAACAAGGCTGCTGACTGAGAAGAGGCGCCTTGCCCGTGAGCAGCGGGAACGGGAGGAGCAAGAAAGGAGGGAGAGAGAAGAGCTTGAAAGGTGATTCTGGACCTCTGCAGTGGAGAAGATATATTTTTAGCAGCCTCCTAGCAGCTTCTTGTATACTCTCTTACATTGTGATACATGAAGCACGGTACTGAAGTGTGGGAGGCATGAGATCCTTCCCAAAACCTAATTTTCCTGTTGAGTTTTTTCATAGATGCTCTCTCCTCCTGCCCTATTTTAAAATACTGCTTGGGATAAGTTTTAACCTTACAGATATGCTCCTGCTGTTCTGTGGTGCTGGTGTCTTGGGTCAGGAATCTGGTGGTTTGGGGGTTTTCCTTCCTTTTTTTTTTTACTTATTTTTCTTGTACTTGTTTCATGATCACAGGCAAAAGAAGGAGGAGCTGTCACAGAGAATAGCTGAGGAAAGAGCTCGCAGAGAAGAGGAAGAAGCTCGCAGGCAGGAAGCAGAAAAAAAGCAAAGGGATGCCGAGGAGGAACGGGAGAAGGAGGAACGGCTGCACCGACAGGCAGAAGAGAGAGAACAGAAGGAGAAAGAAGAGGTGGAGCGCATTCAGAAACAAGTATGCTCCCCTCCTGGAATTTCTGTGCCACTCCAGTTGGCAGCAAAGTGGCTATCTAAAATTTAAGTGCTATGTAAATGGTGGATAGGGGTGGAGCAGAGTTCACTCGATAGAGTAATTCAAAGAGTAAAGGTATTTCTTCCTGACAAAAATATGTGGTAGGGAGTTGAGTTTGTTTGGTTTGGCTTGGTATTTTTTTCCCTGTAGAATTTATTTCATTTAGAATAAATCTTTTCCTATTCCTGCTAAATTGTGATGGAAAAATCAATGGAGTTGTATCAGGGGATTTTAATGAATGGTTTATACCAGAGAATTCTTTGTCCCCACAGTTATAGAAAGTCTAGATGCCAAGATGTTCAGAGTGTTGGAGACATAGCACTGCTGAGTTCTAATCCTATGCCCAAAATTGCTTTTGTGTGGAGCTAATGGGAAGGGATAGGTTTTAATCACTTGAATCAAGCCTTTACCTGATGCAGTCCTCCTGAAAGCAGCAGCTACTTGAAAGATATGAGTAAATTAAAAAAAATAAAATTTTTCAATTGCTCTCATATTTGATGGACATAATGTTGGTGTATCAGCTTCAGGAGAGACTGTGGTAAGTGTTTTGGGTAGGATTCTACTCACACATGTTCTCACTTTTTGCATGTGCTTTCTCACCCACAAAATTCAGCACTTCAATCTGCCTCATAGACATTATTTTTTTTTCTTCTCGTGTTTAGTTTAGTTTTCTTCTTCTTTGGAGCATATATGTATGCTTCTGACAACAAATGTTTAAAGGATTGTGTTAGTGAATATAGCTTAGAAACTGCAGTTTTCTTTTTCAGAAGATGTATGCTGCTTGCTCTGAAATGCTAAACTGAGGTACAACTCCAGTTCAGCACTTAGAGATAACACACGGCCAAGTATTTTGGATGCTACAGCCAAACGAACTATTGTAGTAGTTCCGTCATACAACACTGTCACTGTCAGGGAGCAAGGCCTCTCTCCAGTATATCCCAGACAAGTGTACTTAAAAATGTGGGAATGAAAAGATTGTGCAAAATGTACCTATGGCTGTTTGTCCTTGGTCTCATTAAGCAATTACCCTGTTGACCAAATAGAATATTCTACTGTTTTTGTTAGACTCTCAAAACATCCACCACTCAGTACATGAATCTGTTTAATGCTTTCCTGGCTGCTGTTTTAATGCTTTCCTGGCTGCTGTTTTAATGCTGAAGGTTAGGAAATGTGTTCCTTCCTTGTCCTCTGGTGTGCTTTCATGCATGTGCCCCAGCACAGGCACAGAACCAAATATGATGCCCATTGTTTAGTTACACATCTCTTAATGCTATGCCAAACATGGAGGTTAATCAAGAAATGCGCAATTCAGTCTGAAAAGATTGTTGGTGGCTTGTAAGCCCAAACTGTCTTTTCAGGGTGCTGTAGATATGCGTAATTAAGCAGATATCAGTGTAAATCTGTCCTTAAATAGTAAATTTTTCCTCCCTTCTTTTTCTCTTGCCATGAACTCAGAAAGAAGAGGAAGCTCGCCTGCGGGAAGAGACAGAGCGGATTCGATTAGAACGTGAAAAGCATTTCCAAAGAGAAGAGCAAGAGCGCTTGGAGAGGAAGAAGGTAACTCAGTACATGCAGAGAAACACTAACTCGTTTTGCCTCAGCAATTTGCTTTCACCTCAGCTGTAGCAAGTTATCCATAATATAAATGCGCCCTTAGAAAAGCTGCAGTCCTCATCTGCATAGCCTGATGTGAAAGGAATATTGCCAGCAGTAATAAATAATTCATCTTTTTGCAATAAACAGATGCAGCTGATAAATGACAAGCAGTTGTGATTTGGGAGATATTTTTGAATTCATGCCAGCAAACCTTATTTTACCCCTTTACATTTCATTGTAGAGGCTTGAGGAGATCATGAAGAGAACTAGGCGCGTAGAAGCTGTAGATAAGGTCAGTGCTGCTACTTAGTGTGTAAATATTGGGCATATTTCACTTCTTTAGTGCCATTTTTAATTTACCAAACTGTGCTTCCTTTGTAGAAACCCAATGATCAGCAAAATGGACATATATCAAAGACAAATATTACTGGAGAAGCAGGTATTGTGTTTAACTGTGCTCTGAGCAAAACAGGTGAATAAATGCTTACTAAGCACAACAATTTGAGATACAGTTCTGAAACTTGGCAAACTAATCACAGTAAAGAAAACCATGAGAGGAGTGTAACTGAAATCTTAGCAAACATTATTCATTTAGCCTTTCAGTATAGGTAGGTAGTCATTACTAAATGAGTCATCTGCTCTAGCAACTTAGTCACACTGGTGTTTAACAAGACAGAGCTGCTTACCAAGTTTATTTATAAAGTGAAAAGAAACAAATTATTTTCTGATTCCAATCACAGAAGAAACAAATTCTATAGTTTCTTTTGCATAGTATTACAGATGTGGCTGTTGCAGATTTACTCCATTTTCTTAAAGGGTTATTTAATCCCAGTCATCAGGACCAACTGTTCATTATCCAAACATCTCTCTGTGATTTCTCTCTTCCTGCTGCCTTATTCCCTTGGTCTTCATTTATTTTTTCTTTCAAAATTCAACTCCTACAAAAGCTGAGAGTCTCCCTGTCACACCCACACTTTCAGCCTTCCCTTCTGTTCCCTCTATTTTTTTTTATTTAGGATTTTAGTAGTTACAGTGAAGGAAGCAAAATGAAATGTAGCTCATATTCAGTAATCACAAAGTATGAATTAGCCATATTTAAAGATACTGAAGTCAAGCTATCAAATGGCTTATCCTATTGTAGCATAACCCATTATATGACATCAATTTTCATTTTTCTTTTGTGTTTAAGCAACATGGAGGACAAGTAACGACACTAGCTGCATACACTGCTTTTTTTCACCTATGTTTAAAGTGAATGCTGTAATTAGCACTGCCAGGAAACCATTTTTTCATAGATTTCATTATATGTGCTTGGAAGTTGTTTACATGTTATCTTAGAAGGGAAAAGAGTTTAGGAACTTCTAATACAGAATGCATCTGGGATACCATCTTTTGCTTCAGGCAGTGCTGAAGGTGCTATAAACCACTTAATTCTTGAAACTATAAGTGGCTCGATAACCTGTGCCTAGAGCTCTCCTGCCCAAGGTAGAAGACAAGTAGTCAGCTTCCTGAGGCATATGAGAGTTTGGACCTCCGTTTCCTGAGGCCCAGGGGAAGGCTGGAGTGCATCGGTGATTAAATAAGGAGAAAACTGCCCTTACCCTTAGGGCTGCTCAGCTGTTTGGCTTTGCTTTGTCTAGATATGCTATTAAATTTAAAAGTATGAATTAATGGATATATTTCAGCCAACCCTAGCCTTATGTATTATGCTTTAATGAACTTTTAAATATACGCAAATGGTGACTACTTTTGCTTTTGGTCTTACTGTTTGGCAAAGTATGAGACCTTTGTAAGAATGGCCAAATCGCACAATGAAACAAAATCCATGACCTTTTTGTCGTTTGTTTGACCTCTGCTTCAAAACAGGAGATAACTCCAACTTTCCAAAGCAGAAGAGCTTTCTTCTGCTTTTCTCTTTTAAATGTTAAAGCCAATGTATCTTCCTCTTGTTCCACTTGTAGAAGCACCGAGACCGACATTGCCAATATCTTTCATGTATAAATTTGCCAAAGATCAGACTAAGACATTTGGTGTAAAAGACTCCAGCCTAGGCATGTAAAGCATAGCAAAACAAGAGCAGTTGAAGGCAAGGGGCTCCTCAGATGAGTCTTTGGGTAACTGAGATAAATGTGTCTGAGCCTATGGACACTGAATTGTCCTTGGGATTATCGTAACAGACACTAGTATGGGTGGGGTGTAATTGCTTCCTTTTACTGAGCCGTGTGTGAATTAGTGTGACTGTAGATACAATGCAGAAGGCTGTAGTTGTACTTTAAAAGAAATCCTGAGGCAGGGCAATAACATCTATCATATTGTTTTTGGATGAGGCACAAGGGTGCTTTAATGTTATATTGCTCTCTACAGCATTTTATAGCAGTGATTTGGTACTTGTTGAAAGAAGTATCCTTCCCATGGAGATTTTTTTTCCTCTTTATTTCCTTTTGGGTTGCAGTCAGTGATCAACATGGGAACCAGGAAATACCAATGTATGGAACTGATGATTTCCCAGTGTTCTGCTATTCCGTTCTCTATTGCTGCTCCAAAAGCACCGGCGTAACGTTCTGTCAGATATCAGCCTATTTTAACCACTGGCTTATGTTTTGCAGTTGTGTACATCATTGTAAAATGTTTATTCTTGTCCATAAAGCTATAGCTTTAAAATCTGTAGTGTTTACTTTGGATCTGAAACAGGGCTTGTGTGCCCCAAAATTTGACACAGGAGGTTGGGCAGGGGAACTCTGGTTTTTTAAAACTGTAGTTTGCCTAGACTGTGCTGTCTTTTGTAGGAATTGTTTTATCCTAACTTGCAGGTAGGTGATGGTGCTTGGTTTTATGAAAACCTGCTTTCCCTCTCTAGTCATAACGAGTCCTGCATCTCCCTTGGAACCTGCTGGGGAACCTCAGCTTCAGCAATCTCCACACAACAGGACACCACCCGTCGCCTGCACACGTGTGATTGTTTCACATCAACCCTCCGTAAATATGGACAGGTAAGAGCACTGCTAAGGATTGGAGGATGCTTAGAGGAGGAGGGTTACTAGAGTAATAAATTATTTTCGGATCCATGTATTCATTAACTAAATAAGAGAGCTGTTCAGTCTGCCTTATTTCCTGTTTATCTTTTCCTGTGTTCAGAAAATAATTTTATCATCTTTCATTTAGCAGTAACCAATTTTTGCCAACTGATAGGGAATAATTTTCTAAAATCCAGCATGTTCCTTTCAGTGTTTGGAACAGTGCCAGCAATTACTACATAAATTGAAACTTAATGGAGAGGGCAATTTTTTAATGTTCCTTTCCATGAATTTATGAAGCTTCATAAAAACCACTCTGGATTTGCAGTGCTGGTTTTGTGATTGGAATAAAGAACTCTGTGCTTTCAGCCTGGATGTCTTGATTTCTGAACTGCATGAAGTATTAGCAAGTTTTGCTTACTAAGCCAAAGTCCCTTGTGCGAGGTACAGAACTACTTGTTTTGGCTTTGCATTTTAAAAAACCCCTTTGTCCTCTGTGAGGAGAATTTGAGGAAGCACATAGTTATCATCTGTAGCCATGAAGCAAGTCCCTCAGACTTTGAGAAATTGGTGAAATGCTTGAAACCTCAGCGTTGAACTGACTGAAATCTGTTACATAAGCATGAG
>VYZX01007870.1:151599-207782 GCA_013401335.1 Brachypteracias leptosomus | reverse complement strand
TACCAATACTGGTTGAACATCTGTGCTGTTTCATTTATATGAACGAACAGTTGCTCTCTTCCTGCCTGTTCCCTGCCCCATCCGTTAAACATGCTGTGTCATCCCAGCTCTCGTAAAGTTACTGGCAGTAGATGGGGATGAAATAAGTAATAGGATACCTCATAGTAAATAATAACCTAATAACTATACATTATAGTTCAGGTTTTATTAGTTCTAAAGCATTTCACAGACTTTGCTCATCTTACTGTGGCACAAAAGAGTGATGCGACTTGTGACCTCTTCCAGGCAGCCAGCAGGGTTTCTGTGCCCGCTCTCAAACTCAGTGCAGTGAAACATATTTTTCACTTTGAAACTTGCTCAGCATTTCCACAGATGAAAAAGGGGAGTGCCTCTCTGAAAAAGAACTGGTGATGGATTGAAAAACAGGGAAAATCTTGGTATGAAAACCATCATGTTTTTCTCACAGGAAATGTGGGCTTTGGGTACAGCATTGCCACTTCAAAAGCACAATAATTATTTTCTGTCTCTTGGGAAGTACTTCAAAACAATTCTGAATTGCTTGTCAAAAGATGGACAACCAAAGAAGCCAGCAAATGAAAATAAACTATATGCCAATTACAAGCAGGTTTCTTTAAGACTAGTAAAAGTACTGTCAGGAGAAAACAAGCCTGTGAAACCAAGCCACCTGCACAGAAAAGGCCTGAGAAAACGGATAGCCTAGTTTCAATCTAGGAACACTGTATCTGAGCCTTTGTGGCTGAAGAATTCCAAACAACCTGAACAGTCATGATGTGGTCCGAACAGGGAATAAGTACCCAAGATTGTCAGGATCTAACTGTTGAGGGTCTTAAGAAGCACCTGTGAAAGATCACCTGGGTTTTCATTGTCATTTGAGTATTTGCTCTTTCTCGAGGAGCTTATGGTCCCATTACTGTCACCGTGTTCACTAAAGTAGCACCTTAGTTTCTCCGCTCTGGCAAGATAGCACCTGCCGTCTGCAAAGACAGCAGGATTTGACAACACAGCGCCTAATAGAAGGGTTGGGAGGGGAGATACAAGACTGTGAGACATGATCATGCGTCTTCTCAGAAGAGTAAGTGTAATTGGAGAGCGTATCTGTGCTTGTACTGGTCCTGACTGGGGAAGATGTACAAAATCTGGTTCATAAGGCATCTCTGTCAAGAGGGAGATGGAAAAAGAAAGTGCAGATTGACATGAGGGAGGTGTTTCTTTTGGCTTGGGCACAATCAACGGGAGGAGTGCAAAGTTGGGTAGTGCCTTGGTAATAAGCCCTAAGAACTTGTAGTGGAGGAGGGACTGAAAGGAGAGCTGCATTGGTAAGGGAGTTTTTTTCTGGCTAAGTAGCAGGTAGAGGAGGTTGCTCCAAAACTGGACTCAGGAGGTGATCCAAGAAATAACAAAAATCTAAAGGCAATTACATTGACTTGCAATAAGAGGAAGGGTATGGCAAAGGTTATGGGAGCTGAAGAAGATGTTACAGGCTGTAAATTGCATTAGGTGGGTGGCTCAAGACAGTGGTGGTGCTGCAGGGGCATTCTTACTGGTTCCCATTGCAGTCACTTCTCAGAACTGCAGTGTCCATAAAGCTCCTGATAGTTCTGGATGTTGTGTAGCTGAATGTAACAACTGTCCTGTGTGTGTGAGGGAAGGTGTATCTAGTCCTTGGCTGCAAAAACATCTTCTCTACTGTGATAGAAGCATTGTTTTGTTTTTACTGGCTAAAAGAATGCTTGGGACTAATGCAGACTTTTCTTCCATTTGTAAGACAGCTTGGAGGAGGACTAAATTTCTGTTTTAAATGAAGCGTATGAGGAAATACCTGTTTTTCTTTCAGCAGTCTCAATCCAGAGAAAAATGCAAATGAAAATGGAATGTCTATGCAGAATGATAACTTTGAAGAGATCATAAACCTGCCTATTGGTTCTAAACCACCCCGGCTGGACGCCATGAACAGTGATGGAAGCAATAGTTCTGAAATTCCTTTGAATCCAATTCTAGCCTTTGAAGATAATGGGACTCTTTTGCCTCAGGTAGATAGTGTTCAAACACATCAAACAGCAGGTAGGTTTGCCTTGGTTCATTAACACTTGTAATGTGTTGTAACTGACAGAGGATCTAGAGCTCTTAATTGATCTAAGTTGATTAATTTAAGCATTTTTAAATCCTGTGCTACTTGGAAAGGGGCCCGTCTCTTTGTAAAGCTATGTGTGCCAAGTGCATACAGATGCTGTGCAAATTATGGTGAGGTCTTATCTTTTCTCTGAGGGGGGCTTCTCAGTTACATGACACTTTGTGCCGTTTCAAGTGGCTTGAAAATGTTTGCCTTGTGCTTTCAAACAGAAATGGTAAGTGACAGCTGCTGTTTATAGCTTCTGATCAGCAATCATGTTCCACTTCTATAAGTCTAGAATCTCACACACACATGCAGAAGGGGAGCTGGTACCTACCTTCTATGTGAAATTGTGGATGTACTTCCTTCATCAAGTTCTTGGATGATGTTAACACTGAGGGATGGTTTGCAGCAAACAAGATTTTTCTAAATTACATCACAGCTTTTAAAGGATGTTAGGTAAACAAATACTAATTTAGTAAATTAAATTGGACTGCCATTTTCTATCTCTGTGGCTAGAAAATGTAAGGAAAATCATCTTACAATAAAATAATTGCATAAATGCGTAACACTTTGAAGTGGGCATTGTCATATCTTGCTGAACTGTCATTTTTGATGTGTTTTATTGTAGAAGTGATCTGATTGTTTCCTCTGAAGAACCAAAGGTGATGTAAGCATCTCTGCAGTCAGTGGAGTTTCTTCCATGCTATGAAGGAGTTTTATTTTTTTCTCTCCAGTTTTTTAAAGATTTCTTGGATATCTTTTTTGGAAGGACTTTAGTAAACCAGCAGAAGAAATGATGGGAATAGACTTGGATCACGTTTCTAATAGCTTTCATCACTAGAAAAATCATGCTTCACATGCATTACTTAATACAGCTTTTTTCGAACAAGCTTTTTCTGTTAGTAAATGGATATTTCTGCATTCCTTAAGACACAAAACACTGGAATCTGAAAGCAATGGGCTGATTTGGGTGGTGGGACTGATTGTTTTTTTAAAAAGGTGGGTGTTGGTTTAAAAGGCATCATTGTAAAATTGGCAAAGAATATTTTACACTTTGTGGTTCTAATACTTGAAAAATAAATACCTCATTGCTCTACAAGTAGAGTTAATGGGGTGGTTTATTTAAACCTATTGGTTTAAATATTATTGCAGAGAACTCTTAATTATGGGGGCAAAGTATAGGCTTCTGTATCAGGTTCTTGTAAATGTAATTCCTACAGGGACATTCTGTAAATTGAGACGTCACTATGATCTTCTCACGTTTTCTCTAAAAACACAAAACAAGGCAGGTTTTAAAATGTGAAAATTTGAAAGTGTTATTTTTTTGTGGACAAGAGGAAAACCTATTGTTCTCCTAGATTATGTAGTTATGAATTTTGTTCAGTACAGAAAAAAAAAATCATTTAATTGAATAAATTAGAAAAATGTGTTAAACAATACTGCAAACTTGATTTTTTTTTTTTTTTAGTTACATCCATGTTCACAATACCATAAAAGACGTGTATGCATACATGCACACACAAGGAAATACCTTGTTCTGAGTCCTGTAAATTGCTGCTGTTCCCAATGATGGAAGACTTTGCCTTATCAGACTACTGAAGACTGTGTGAAACCTGAAACATTTGATTTTTGGATGATGAAGCAGGTTTGAGGATTTTTTGGTTTTTGCTCGTTTCAGAGCAAATGGAAAATGGTCGTTGTTTGTGCTTTTTGTGTAGTGTGTGATTTTTATAAAGCAGTGCAGTTTGAGTGATAGGAGCTTTCTCTTTAGTTGGATGCCGATTTCTACTGTCATTGTTCCATCTGTCACTTTTGGTTGCTGTTGGGCAGAACTGTAAATCTTGCACCTTTTTGTGCTTTGATAAATGATGCTGTTACAGGTAGAGCTCACTCTAGGTGTGTGAGTTGAGTTGGAAGCACCAACCAGGACTTGATGCATTGTTCACTGAGGACAGTGAGTAGATTCCTGGCTAGTGGAAATGGAGGTTTACGTGGTTTCGGTTCATGCTACCAGAGGATGGACCATTAAGATTCCTGCACTTGCCTTTAGTGAGTGCTGAGCCCCTGGGAAGCTGTGCACAAAGTCTGTGCTAGCAGAAGAAATCCTGAGACAAAAGCTGAAGAATTTTTTGAGAAATTACTTTCTGCTGCTGCCAAGTGTTCATCTTACACAGGAGATGGGATAAAAGCAATGGAAATGCAATGAAAAAAAGACTTCATCTGCCAGAATATATATGGAAGGGAAAAAACAGTTATTCAGTCAGAATGCTTCCAATAGTAACTTGTGACATGGTAAAATGAATTGGGTTCCTTACTTGCTTTCTTTAGTTTTCCATGTACATAGCCACAATATTTTGAAGTGTCCAAAATACGTAGTTTTTCTTTAAAGCTATATATAGCATGTAAGTACCAAATAAAACTTGTTTGAAATATTTATTTTTATTTACATTTTCATTTTCTTGCATAATTGAAACAGGAGTCAATCTATGACGAAAAACTCTTCTTGCTGCTCCTGGACTGCTTAAAACTTTTCTTTGGGTTTCCTCTAATCTCCTTACTAGAAAATCAGTACAGGGTCACTTACAGCTAGAAACAGAGCAAAGAAATAGCCAGCAAGACTTAGCTTCAATTTTAAGTCTGAGGATTCATTTAGGCTCAGGTTTAAATTATGCTGATCAGGTTTTGTGAGACTTCAGAATGCTTGCTTCATTGTTTGCTGCACAGAGGTGAAGAGCCTGCTTCATTTCTCATGTGTGGTGGCTTTTTTTATAGGACTGCAGTAAAAACAATTTATATTTGTTCCAGGTTTTCTTCAAATGAGAGAGAAAACTTCCTCCTTTTCAAGGGCCCCACATACAAAGGTAGGGAATTGGGAGTAGAATTAAGTGTATGAATAATTCAAAACAACAAACAAACAAAAAGGAATTTAAAATTTTGGTTTAAGCCCCTTTCTTTAAATGCAGGGGAAAAATAGCTTCTCTTCTGTTGAATGTTGTTCCTGATAATAAAATACGATACCAAATGGAAGCCAGCTCCTTTGCCTGCTATTGCAACTGTTTTTGTTGTTTGTACTATCAGAGGCAACACTTAACTCCTCAGTGAGGTAGAACTACCAACTGCAGAAGTCAGGCAGCTGTTCTGAAGGTAGGGAGCAGAAACCTTTCACTGCAGCTAGACTGTGTGCTTTGAAAAGACTCAGCTCCTTGCTCATGTCTTAACAGCACAACAGAAATGCTTAGGGAGGGTGACGTTCACTGAGTTTAGCTCAGTGCATCACAACTACTGGGTTGTTCAACATTAGCTTTGCTTGCTTCATATGTCTCTTACGTTCTCATTCCTGATGAAGAATGCTTCGTTTTTTTCCTTCTCGCTAGGATCTTCAAGTATTGTTGGCAATTAAATACCTAAGAAAAACAGATTCTAATGTCATTACTTAACATTGCACGGATTTTCTTTTTTGAAAATCATCTAAAGTCACCCAAGGAGGTGGCCTGAAGTTTGAGATTTTGTGGGTTTGTCCATAGCTGTGTCATTCAGCTCTTTGTAGTCCTCCATTTTTAATAAGCCCAGCTGCCCACAGCTGAGCACACAGGTTTTTCACATGAGATTTCAAAAGAAAATTCCTGTCAAACATGAATGTTGAAAATGCCACTGCTTTACCTGAAGTCTCTCTCTGCCCTATGCTTTTTACTGCATTGCGGAGAGGCTTTTGTGTGTTGTTTTGTTTGGGCTTTTCTTTTTAAACAGTACTACTGGAGAGAACTTGCAGTTGGTAAAAGGAATCATTCACAGAAATGCCTCCCTCAAGCACCAAAACTAAGCTTAGAGATTTGGGCCACAGTAAAATGCAATGTCAAGCTCTTAATTATAACAGAATGATATTTTATTTATTTTTTTTTTTTTAAATCTCACTTTTATTCTGTGTTTGTAGCCAGTAGCAGCTCTAAAGGTCTACATGCATGTAAGAGTCATACCATGGTCAGAAGTACCTCAGAAGACAAGAAATTCTTCTGAAATGTTTTCATAAGAAATTGTGCTACCTGGGAGCAGATGTTTGCCCCAAGAGTGGTTCCAAAATTTCAGTATTGCAGCCAGTTCAACATGAAGCTCCAGCCAGGTTCTTGCATTTAAAAACAAGTGTATTGATCAAAGGTGGAACAGGATTACCAATAGATGATGATGATAATTATTATTATTATTGCTTTTAGATTACTATTCTCTTACAAATTAAAACCTGCATAAAAAAAAACAAACTAGTGCCCCATAATTTCAAGGCTCTGTGCTACAATTTTCTTCCTGAAAAATACTGTTTTGATTGGCTAAAAGGTCTGTGAGACCGACTGTCCCTCTGGAGGAGAGAGTTCAGTATCCTGTATACATGTAACAAACAAAATTAATTAAATTTAAACATATTACTATTTTTTGTTCTTTAATTCCTTTTAAAATGAAACATCAATATCAAAATATGAGATTAATTCCTAATTGTGCCAGATTTGTTCACTTTTTCCCTGTTGCAAGTACCTTTGGAAATAATTTACCATTTACAGAACACAGATTTCTGCATTCTAACACTTCTCACCCAAGTTTTTCATGGTAGCTGCTATATTCTGAACATGCTCTGTGCAACATTTACCTGCTTTTGCTCTTCTGATGGAGAGTAGTGCCTACAGTGTAGGCAAAGATCAGCCTTAAAGCTTGACCTACTCTTTTTTCCTTACAAATTTCTTGCAATTTCTGAGTTGTCCCTCAGCAGTTACTTCCTGTAGTAACCTGTTAGTAGTTTGCTACCTTCGTACTATTTGATAATTCACTTATTTTCTAAATTTAAGTCCCTGGAGTGTGCTCTGAAATAAGGAACCTGGAACAAAAATAAAATAAAGATGAATGCAGAGGAACCTGCATACTTGAGAGATGCCTCTTCACTAGAATCGGCCTCTTACATGAATAAAGCCTCATGAATAAAGTGCTGGTTTTTTGGAGGGGTGGTGAGGAAACCAAAAGCAAACCATGGAAGATTAGCCAAGCATAACAGGTGTTTTCCAAACAGTTGGAAGGAATGTAGCTGTAGTCCTCAAGCACACTAAACAACCAGCCAAAATGTTTGAGGCATTGTCATTTGACCTGCTCCAGTTATTATTGGAACACCTCTTTTGTGTGATGAAACTGAAAGGAGAGGAAAACTTTAACTACAGGAACCAATGAAAAGAATTCTTTTCTCTGAAAGTTGGGCTCTTGGATCTGGTAAGTTTTCATAAGCCACATGGCTTAAATATTAACTGTCTTTGTGGCAAATAGCTGCCCTAAGTAGCTCTTGAGTTTCTTCTGTTTGTTGACGGACTTGCTCAAGGAGTTTGGGCATTTGGCTTTTTCTGAATGCCAATGAAAATCCTGGATCTGAAGAGGAAAAATGAGTGTTAGTCAACCTGCTCTTTTTCCCTGTATTTAATGCAGATGCTCAGAAAGCTTGTATATCAAGTTAGATACAGTTGATAGTTCTTAGGATAGTGCAAAGTATAGAGGTTAGAACAATATTCTTCTACCACACAGATCAGATGTTAATTCAGTTTGCATCCCTATGACCATTCTAAATTCTAATTTAGAATGCTAAACTTGCTGCTAAATTCTCCTGATCCGGGTATCTAAAGCTCAGTTGCCAAATTCAGCCTTATGCAACAGGTGCATATCAAGATGTGGCAGGGTCTTGGCTCTACGTATGTGAAGATACACTCTATATGCATTTATTACCATATTATAGCTTTCATCTGTACTCAACTTCTACCCAAACCTCAAAAAAACTAATAATAAAAAAAACCAACCAAAAACCCCAATGAACAGAATTCGAAGTATGAAAAAGATGTGAGTGAGACTTCCCAGCTTTAATACCAACTAATCATGCAATTTGCTTGTTTGTTTGCTTGATCAAAATAAACTAAATTCATATTTGAAAAGCTTTTAGGCTGTGTCTGGTGCCATTCTTATATTGGCTAAAAACATCTGTACTTGAAGTCCTGTTTCCCTGCTGATCAGAAAGCCTTTAGTTTTAAAGCAAACAACCAACCTCCTGTCTTCATCGTAAGATATTCTCAGTTACTTAAAAGCAGGTAAGGCAACAGCTACCCTAGAGATTACTCCATTTTCTTATGGGAGCAGAGCTGGTCGCCAGAGGAGGTTGCCCAGCGCTGCCATTTCCGTAGTCCAGCAATGCCCGTTTGCCACTGGCAGGAATAGGCAATGCCTGGCAGTGCCCCAGCAGGAAGGACATACCTTCTTGAAGTCTGCAGAACATAGAGATGCCCAGCTGCTGAAAGCGGACCTCTTGGTGGGTAAGGAAATTCTTGAGGTAGGCCTGAATCTCTTCAATGTGACGCTTCAACAAAAGCATCATTTTTTCTGTATAAATGGGAGAACCACTCGAGATCAACAGGAGCCTTTTAAAACGCTTCGAAAACCAATTTTTTGTAACAACATTTCAGGTCATTAATACTGACTCATCTACCTTCAGCTACAATCAATATTACTGCAAAGAGTGGCAAAGGACGTCCACGAACTGCAGCCTCTGATGGTATCACTGATACTTCAGGTAAATAAAACACTGAGTGGGCTGCTGTGCAAAGAAGCTGGTCCTTGTGCAAGGTGCCCACTGATTCATGGGCTGATCAGATGGTCATGCCAACCCACCTGTGAAGCAATCATGCTGCTGGACTCTGCTCACTGCCTGAGGGTCTGCTCTGTTGCAAATCCTCAATGGTAGAACTAAAACAAGTTTGTGTTTTCCCTTATTGGAGACTCATTAAAGGCTTCAGTTTATCTCACATCTAAGGACTAAAATCTAACTATGCTTTTCTAGAGAATGTGCCAAGAATCATCTGAATGCCTTTTTCTTGCAAGTCTTAAAGGCCGTCAGCTGCATGAGACAAGTATATTAAACATAAAGCTGTTTGTTCTCTGCAGGTAAAAATAATGCCTTTTTCATTCTCTCTCACTGAAAATTAAAAAAACCCTACAGGTTACATTCTTAAAAGCCTCTTCACTGCTCCTGCCACTGTAGTCTAGGTTTACAACAGCAGCATTTGGTTCAGTAAGGTGCTTTCCTCAGGGAGCAGAGTTGATCTAAAACTTTGGAACACAACCATCCCATTGTAATTATCTCTACCAACCTCTGCTCCTATATGCGGGGGAAGCCGTCATGTTGTATTTAGTGAAGAGGAGGGTCAAACAGAAAGATGCAACAACTCGCTCTTGTCTGAAACATGTTCTCATCTTTCCCTTGGTAAGGAGTATTTTATGTTCTACCACCTTCCTACTTAAGTTGTTTTTAAGGACCTCAGAATTATCTGCAGACTAGCCCTGCAGAATGGTAGTGCTTGAAGAAGGCAATACCTGAACCAGAGCTTTATATTTTATAGTCCACTTTCATCCCTCAAGCACTGTTTGTATATTTCAAGGGTGACTGTAGGTGCTTTTACGCTAATAAATGTGTAGAGACCACATGTAGGATGCTATAGGAATGTCAGAGGTTGTTCAGTGCCTGATAGTTAACTCCTTTGGGAAAAGGCTCATTTCACTCCAGACAGCCATGAATCTCTTTGAAAGCACAGTTAATGGTGTGTGACAGTTACCATGACCTATCATGTGCTGGATGATGGAGGCAGCTTGAAAGGATGGCTCGGTATGTTCCGGTTGACCAGCCAGTCTCACCAAGCACTTTGTCAAGGGTTCATCCATCCACTGGACCATGTGTAACATGGCTTCTTCTAGAAGACAGAAAAGATAAAGAGAGTAGTCTGTAACCAGAAACTCCACTGTCGAGGAAATGAAGGTGAGAGGTCTGCCAGAAACCATACTGACTAACAGGGAATCCTTCATGCAGCTGGAGAAGCAAATGAAGTGCTGAACATGTGCAGTAAGTATGCTTAGGTTGTAAAAAGGAGTCATGCCCTGAGATTCTGCTCCCAGTAAGATAGAGCCTTGGCTTCGATTCATAGACAAACTGGTGGATTTTTATTTTGTGAGTTCTGTTCTGAAAGAATGAATCACTTTATGTGCAAGATCCATTCTTGCATAGTGGGCTCAGTCTGTCCAGCAGCTGCTGAGTACCTCTTGCAAAATTAAATGTGACATGTTGCCAGTTGCATGGCATTTACACCAGATACAAGAGATGAAATGTTTGACAGAAAATATCCAATGCTGGAGCAGGCTGGGAAAATTTACACTGATCCTCTCTGCCATGAGGAGTGCTATATCTTCCATGGGTGCTAATTTGGGATCTCTTATAAAATCTATGTGCAAAAAATTTAAAGAGAAAGAGCCACTTCCTACTATAGTGGTTTTTTCTTCTTCTATTAGTTTCTGCTATTGTAAAATTAATTCAGCTGGAGAAAGTGGGTAATGTTACAAATAAAAGTAGACAGGCCATATACAGCAGTAAAGTTCAGCACAAAGAATTCTGAGTTAAAAAATTTAAGCAGTTCAACAGCAAAAATGTGCAGAGTCCACATGTCCTGCCAGTGAGTTGGATCTTGCTCTTCTGGAAGCTTATGGCAAATCTCCCAATAAATTTAAAGGGAAAGACCTGAGTTGTACATCCACCTGTGCTTCATCTCCTACTGGGATTAACAAAGATTACATACACCTCCCAGATTAAGCCATTTTTGGTGGGGTTGCTTCCCTACCTTGCTTTGCTAGCTCAGCAAGGCAAGATGTCACATAATGGAGAGAGTCTTCCTGAGTGTTGGTAGAAAGCATGGTCTGGAGGAGACCTTCAACACATGGGCTCTCAATGATTCTCTGCAACAAGAAAGAGATTAATGTTTAGCACTTCCATTATGTTTTAGTGGTGTCCAGGGACTTCAGAAGTAATGAATAACTCTTACTGAGGTGTAAAATATCGATAGGTTCTCCCAGATCTACCACATCAAGGTGACAAACACCCTGGATTGTTCAGAGATCACCTGATTTTAGGCATTTCCCAGGGCTTGCTCTGTCTGCAGGATGTTCTCACAATCACAGCTCACTCAAAGAACTTCCTGACCTATTGCTGCTGCATGTGACTATAAAGCTGTCATTTGCTCAAGTCTTGCTACAGAGGTGAATAAGCTGAGTGCTACAGGGTAAAGCACTGGGAAATGTGGAATTTTTTCAGTTTGTCATATTTGCCTCTGGGGCCAAAAAACCCACGACTTTCTGGTGTTGAAATGCTCTGATCTGCAGAAATATGAGATGACCTCTCACTAGCAAAGGTGAGTTCTGTTTCTGGGGAGAAATGTTATGTATTAAACATTTCTGTGTATCCCTTATCTTTTAGGTTGAATGTGCTAAGCCTAAAGTGGCGTTGGACAGCATATCTCTGTACTAGGATTTGTCTTTTAGGTAGGAGACAGCCTGTGCTGACCTGGATTAAAAGCACATGAGACCAAGGAATGAGGACTGAATGAGTCACCTGGAGGTGACTGGTTACTAGTGAAGTTGAATCACAAAGTCGTCAGCTCTATGGTAGGTCCTAATAATGGAAGCAGCTCACACATCCAAAAGGGAGCTCAAGTGTCTATCAACAAAAGGGAATATCTTTTTTTGTGTGCTTATTTTATGTTACAGTTTTTTAACTTGCTACTTAGAGGTTGAAGCTGGATCCAATACTGCTGCCTTTCAAGCTCTCAAATTTTATTCATGTCCTGCTGACATAAAAACAAAACTTTTTTTCCTCTTGTGTCAAGGACTCATGTATTTTAGAGATGGTTCCTTAGGATTAACCCTGGAAACCTGGCACTCCTACTCATGTCTGTGGATTCACTTGTGCAGTGAGAGCTTTGCAAAGGTGAACCAGCTCCCTGCAGGTAACAGAATAAAGTCACAGAATTTAAGTGACAACTATGGTAATTTTTTTTTAAAGCAAACTTTGAAAGCATGGTCCATTTTTACTCTTAACTGTGGGCCTTTTCTGGAACTAGGGGTAACTGGATCATGAACTAAAGAAAAAAAATGGAACCGAATCTCAAAAAGTGTATAGTAGAAAGTGCGGCAAACCAGAAACAAGGATATACATAGGATTTTCTCCCCAATATTGATTGTTATTAGTCGCACTGTTTGATTAAGGTACTCTTAAAAGGCAAGGAGAAAGGAAGTGCATCTGTGAATATGGATTTCATTAAAAGCAAAGTCAGCACTAGAGATCTTCATAGCATCATGGCACAACTAGTATCTTGCCACACAGGCAAAATGTACATCAGTAGCTGGGGTTATAGGGTATACTTCAGTGAAAAATAATACTGGGGACCTACCTGTATGTTTTTGGAAAGGCTCAGGTTTTTGATGATACAAGCAGCATGGCCAACAATCACAGGGTCTGTTTTATGTGCTGACAGCAGCATCCCCAGGCTCTGTAGTAGCTCAGCGTGTGCCAGAGTGTCCTGAGAAGAGCAACCAATATTTCAGTTACACTCAGTATGGACAACCTTGCAACGAACTATAGATAGATAGAGCTTAGCTCTGAAAGAAGAGCTTATTACTTAGCTAATTGAAACCAATGGTGTAGTGGCTGGGTCCAGTGATTTTTCCCTCAAAGTATGGTCTACTGACTGGCACTGATCTACAGAGCTCTTGCTATAGAAAGCTGGAGACTTTGAAGTTTGGTAGTTTATTTTTGTATGCATCACATGCTTCCCAGAGGTGGCTTGTAGTCAGGGGAACAATGCGTGGTCCTGACCGGATGGGAGGAAGAAGTGGTCAGGGTAGTTGTGAAAGGCAAAAGTGCATGGTGAAGTAGCAGCAGCAGTGTGTCCCCGAGTACCTCAGCAATTTACCTCACCTACAATAATGGACTGTATGTTTAGATCAGTTTGTTATCAGGCACCACTTTAGTAATATTCTGAACAGCATGTTCTGAATTTATATAAATCTTTCTCTGCTGTCCGATGGCTATTTTGGAAAGACTTTACTGAGTCCCTCTCTCTCTGCATGTAGTCTTCCTCCAATTACCACTAATATTAATTGAGTTAGATCTTCTGAGCTTGGATTACTGCCCAGGTAGTTTCCTCAGTAACAGGATGGATTAAGAGGGCACTTCTGTCTACAAGAGAAACCTGATCTCAACAGGCATTGAGTTAGGTCTACAGTTAAAAGCGAAAGATTTCCTCTTGGGAGCGTTTTTTCTTTCAGACTCATTCCCTTATGAATTTAAATTACGCAGCTCTTATATTTGTTAACAATGAGCTATATTATTTGTGCTACTTAGAAACTGAGACACATCAGCAAGTGTTCAATATAGAACAAACCATCAGTTCTATATACAGTTGAGAAAAATCACATAATTCTGAAATTGTGAAACGTCAGGATCACTGATGCAGCATTGAAAGGCAGATGTCTTTAAAAAGTAGTTTAACTTGCATCTTTCTTTTACTTAGGTTAAATTGCAAATGTATTTTATTTTAATATCAGCTGACATCTTCACTTACATTCATCTTAGGCACTCTCACAACCATCAATCCTGAAATAAAAGATGAAAATAGAAGGAAAGGGCAGTGCTATGCCTAAACTCAGGGCATTTAAAGAATCCTATATGCAGATATAGCTGAAAATTTTCTCTAGTTTTATTTTTTGTTCTCTTGAAAGGCAGAAATAATCTAATTTTAGATAATCCAATTAAATTACCATTGATGGCTGTTTGCTGTGCTTTTTGGACAAAATGCTCTCTTTTCTATGTAATCCCATCATCACTATTGTACACTTATTTGATTTGCTACAGCTTGAGAGGAGGAAATTTTCTACGGACTATGAATTAACTTTATATATAATGTCTTCCCTGCCAAGATCTTCTGTCTAATTAGGGCCTACATTAGCAAGTGACAGTGCTTTAAATTTTGCTGAACCTCTTTTTTGGCTGGCATATGGCTGGTATCCAGATTTTGTTTTCTGGCTCAATCTTGCACAGCACAAGAGAATCACAAGAAAACTCTTAAGTAAAAGTGGATTGGGTGGTTTGAATGGATATTGATCTAACTTCTCCCAAGCTTTAAAAAAAAAAGCCAGAAAAAGCATTCCAGTGACAATTGTGCTTACAATTGCAACGCTGCACTCGCACCACTTATCCAGGGATTTCTTGCCAAGATAAATATTATCCCGTTTACCAGGTAGCAAGAAGGGAAGGCAAAGTTATTTTGTACCTGAAGTGGAAAGTCAGTGACATTATCTGGAGTAGACAGAGCCCTGCCACCCTGACTTTCAGGTCTTTGGTCAAACTAATATGATCTAAAAAGGCTGTTTTCTCACAAAGCCTGACTCTTTCTTTAGTGTTTCAGGATTGGGTTGTCCTTGAGAGAGGTGAATAAAATTCCCCCTGCAAGAGGGACATTTTCCAGTGCTTGCTGAGAATTGCTGTCAACAGCCTGGCCAGGAGATCGCAAAAAAAGGAAGAGGAGCTTCTGTGAAGCTTTCCTTGGGGTTTGCTTCATGGTAACGAAAGGGCAGATGAATTCCGCCCTATTGTATCCTGGGTAGTATTTGTAATAATTCAAGCATCACTTGACTTGCTTGTAAAGGATAGCTTTGTTCAGTGGTTTGTTTTCCAACAGCTGTTCCCATGGTGAAGTCCCTCTTTCACTCATGGAGAATTGAGCCAGAGTTAGAGAAAGAAACCTTGAAAAGATTTGGAAAACAGGCCAGAAAAGGCACAGAGGTGGGGAGGCAGGATATGAGTAAGGAGAGGTCAGCCTCTTCTCAGAGTGCCCAAGGCTTGCTTGCACAAAGCAGCCACAGTCAGTAGTCAGGGACAGCCGTGTTTGCTCACCAAAACAAATGTTGAGATGTAGATACTTCTCATTGGCGAATAAACCCTTGAGGTGGATGCTTTGCTTTCCACCCTCCTGCTGCTGACCCTTTTCCCCCATGAAAGACAGGCTGTTTCACTACTGGTCTAACAAGGCTGAACTCCCAGTGCCTTTGTTGCCACTGATGCTGCACCGTGCCCTTTGCAGCTGGGGCTTTGACACATTTGGGAATCAGGCAGGAAAGGATTTGTGGGGACTCTGCTGGGAGAGCAAAAAGTGCAAATGGTGTTTGAGGCAAGAAAAGCAAATGCAAGTGAGGACAATGTTCCATCATAATGCGTAACATTTTCACTTTGTAAATAGCCTCCAACTAACTTAATGTATTTCAGTTGTAAGCTTGTTGAGAGCAAATTGTGTTTTGATTGCACAAGGCAGTCTGACAAGCAGCGAGGATGTTTGATGCTCATCAAGCCAGCACAAAACGTAGGGAGCCCCAGTGCCTAAAAGCTGTGTGCTCCAGTTGCTGCTTCCCAAGCATTGAGCTCACCCATTTTTTCCATCATGTCCCTTAGTTAGAGGAGGTGCAGTTTGGTTTGTACTGTGCTGTGTACATGCAACTGAGGCGTAAGGCACCAGGCTTCCAATACCTGGAGGAAATTTCAAACCAGGCTGAGTGTATTTCAGCCCTAAGCCCAGCTGTGGTAACTCAGACTGTCAGTCACTACTACTTAAAGAAATGTGGCAGGAGAGGTTCTCACTTTTTTTTTTCTGCTTTATCTACCCAAACTCTGACTCTCTTAAAAGGTTATTGTTAGCTCAAAACACCTATAAAAAACCTTTCTTACTCATGTTCCTAAGGATGTCTGTAATTACTGTAATGGAAAAACACATTTAAAAATAATAATAATTTGTCAGTTGCTACTTACTGGTTTTGCTGTTTTATGTGGAGGATGAAAGTACAGCAGGAGTGTCTGTTTTGTTTGCTGTAGTTTATTTCTAATCAGACTTCTTAATGCATTTGCAATAGTGCTGCACTGTTAAAGGTAGTGTTTACCCTGAACGTGGGCAAAAGAACCATTCTGTAACCAATAACATGAGGAGATACAGGAAAGTCCTAGTGAATTAGCTAGAGATCTAATTCACTAATTTCAAATTATATTAGCCCTCCTTGCTGTCTTGATCCTAATTCAAAAGATGTTAAATTTATGCAAACATACTTTGAGTAACTGTCCCTGTAGGGAAGTAATGTATTTTTGCACTTGGCTTTGCACTGATGCACTTTAAATGCACACTCTAAATTGAGTTTCTCTGCTTTTCAGTGTTTGGGGAAGCTCTGCAGCTTCTTCCGCTGCACCCATGGTTGCAGTGTCTCATGATGCTATGCGTGTGTCCTGCCCCGTGTATGCTGGTCTGGAGACCTAAGGTCTGGGGACTAAGAGGACCACAGGGAGTTGCAGGGAGTGTAAGGCAGTGTCCACACATCCAAGGAATCTGACACCCATCACTCTCTCTACCCTCCCCTTGGTTCCCTTACAGACAATCTTATTAACTACGGGATCCTTTGGATCCCGCTCACCACAACAGACAGGCTCCTTGGGTAGTTAGTGGCAGTGAAGGTGCAGTAGACAAACCTCATTATTTTGGGTGGGAGAGACGAGGGTTGGGAGGTCTCACAAAGCCTATTGGTCATTCTCAAAATGTTCTTTGGATGCAGTTTTGCCATATCAGAGCGTTACCCCAGGTGGTGGCCAGAACTACTCTTTCCCCTCTGGTCTTGGGAAATGACCTCCCCTACCTGGTTGTGCGGGTGCTGGGACAGTATCCAGAGCAGAGCAATGGAGGCACGACGAACGTCCTCGCTGCCAGATTCCAGGAGAGAGTGCAGCTTGGGCAGGACATCCTCAGCAACCATCTCAGCCTGAATGTCTGCTGGTTTGGGAAAATAACTGAGGTCAGGGAGCTTCAGAGCACTGCAAGGAGGCATTTGGGCCCTCACTCAAACATTTGACTTTCTCAGTGATGAAATTTGAGGGGACTTCCCCATCTCTGTGGGATGGGACAACACTGGATGTCTGGTTATAAAAATAAAATCTCATTTGTTCTGTCTCGTTTTGCCAGATTGATACAGGCTTGAGAACAGAACATAGATTTGGGTACCCTTCAGTTTGTGTCTGAACTTCACCAAGAAGAAATGAGGGGAATTTTCTGAGTCCTTCATTGACATAAGGCCCAGTAAGAAGTAGCTTCTGCTGCACAGACAAAAACCTCCCCAAGCACCACCTATGTCACAGAGCCATGGTTAGCCAGGGAAGAGGTCAGCCATCCTGGCTGAATCCTTACAGCCCACTTGTCCCTGCAACCTCAGCAAGTACTTTTGGGCACTAAAAGACAAAGTCAGAGCAGATGGGGCAGCAATCCTAAAGGGCCAAACAGCCCAGGGGGTTTCAACCACACTAAAGAGCAGCGCAGCAGTTCCTTCACTCCCAGCTCCACTACAATTGTGACTGCTTGAAAATTAAACTTTTCTACATTTTCTAGATTAACAACTCTACCCTCAACCCTGGGGCTCTAGCACTGAGTGTCCTCTGCTTTCATCTCCTGAGTATGCTGTAGAAATGAATCTTGGGCATTGAATAGGAGAGGCTTTTTTAAGAGTATGATAAATGCTTGGGAGGAAATTATATTTAATGATAGACAGATTCATGCCTTGGGAGAAGGCAGGTCTCCACTCAAGCAGCAATTTCAGGAGACATTTTGTCCTAATCAGGTTTAATGTTAGGAAACACAGACGGGAGAAAAAATTAATAAGTTGCAAAGACTCTGTGCATAACAAGACCTCTGCTGTCTCTCTTACTTTGTCCAGATACTTCCCTTCACTACCTGGGAGCCCTGAGGCAGATTTAGGTAGTGTATGCACTACACCTCCCTCTTCCCTTAACATCCAATTAAAATGTAGAAAAGAGGGTGTCTCTTTGCTTTTAGTATGAAAGGTTCCCAACTCACCATGCTCACTCTGAAAGGCAGAGAGAAAAAGAAAAGAAATAGTGTGGTCGGTTTATCTCCAAGTTGCTTACCACTGGTAGCCAAATTTCTTAGGCAAACACATGCTTGGCTTGAAACCTGCTTGTGCCAAAGAGGATAAAAAAAAAAAAGTAGATGAGAGAGGGGAAATGAGTAGTTTCAGTAATGCATGTTCTTGCCTATTGCATGCAAAATAAACAACACTAGAAAGCCATTATATTATCTTTGGATAACACACTTTGGATGTGGGGTTTTTTTCAACCTCCTCTAGTATCAGTCATCCTGTTATTGTTGAGGAAGAGCCAATAAGGTTCAGATGTTGATTTATTTTAGAATGTCAGATAAGCTATAGGAAAATGAAGGGAGTGAATTTGCCTTATTTGCTTTGCATTTTTTTCACTTCCCTCCTACATAGAATTTAAGGTTCCACCCTTTAAATCATGCACTGTGGCTTATTAAATTTTCTTTGGTGTGTCTCCCAACACAGCAAAATTTTCAAGATGTTATTCTTTGAAGCCATATAATCAAAGTTACAGATACCAAGAAGAAGAAAAAAAAAAAGGTAGCATAATAGATGCTCCAGAAACCTTCTGTCACAGACACAATGATCAAAGACAGTTGAGAACCTGGACAGAGTACTTCCCACATGTAGTTTCAGGCTTAAAGAATACAGGTCATCCTAGTCTAAAGGAAGTGTCCAGGGCTGTGGAACAACTTTAATATTTCACTTCTCTTTCTTCATGAAAGGTCTACTGACCTTATAGAACCTATGTATCTTCTAATGTATCTGGTTTTATTCATAGGAAAGATGCTGCATAGGCACCTGTACAACAGATGAGCAGAATTGTGCCAGACTGAAACTGGAAGCTAAAATTTATAGTTCTGCTCTGATGCTAAGCCTTTATACAAAGAGAAAGCCACAGCTTTACCTTGTCCACACAAGAAGATAGTAGAGAGATGAGTGTCCGCAGCAGGAATCTGTTGCCAGGTCTCAGCATGGCTTCATGGTGCTGGATGTTGGCTGCCACATTGCTTAGGGCAGCGCAGCTGTAATACTGCAGAGAACCAAGAAAAAAACAGAGAGTGGGGAGGTCACACTAATGACATGTTGAGGAGAATAAAAATAAATTGGAGAAATGCTCAGATTTAGAGCTGATGAAAATAAAGTGCTTTTTCATCTTAAGGGTGTTTTATTGGGTAGATGTGACAACAGCCTCAGTGGACTTCCTCCAGGAAAAGTGATGCAATCTGCTATAGCTACACCAGCAGCCTGGCTGTGGCACTACATGTTGGACAAACCCCTCAGGACTCTGGGTATTTGGGAACATACTCCAGTGCTGTAACAACACGGCTGATGGCGCCTAAGTTAGGCCACCTGCATCTATTCTACTGTATGTTTATATTTATTTACTCAAGCTGGATGTAGTAATTGCCCTAGCATACCAAGAGATCATTTTCAAAGGATTTAAATGTTAACACTTGGGAGGATTATATATATATATTAGAGTATGTATTACTAGGGAGTTATAATTAGAAGAAACGGGTTGAACTGCAGAGAAAGAAATTTTAAGATGAATCTCAGAGAGAGGTGATGATATTGAAGCAGTCTGCAGAAAGCGATTTCAGAGGCTCCATCTCTTCAGACGTTTAAAATAAATCTCAATAGAGATAACAAAACCAATGGAGGAAACAATCCTGGACCAGTCAGAGGACTGAATGAATGAGCTAGCAGATTTTAAGGTTTACAACTCTGATTCATAGTTTTTCATCAGCACACTTTTGAACCAAGACCAGCTCTCTAAGTGTGCAGAATCATTAAGAGGTGTCTGTGGTAGGCATAAAATAGGAAGATTTCCCAGATGTTTACAATCAGAAGAAAAAAATCTTCGCAAGTTATGCCCTCTCAGAACATTTAGTAAAATTGCTTAGAGTGGAAGATAAAAGTAAGGATGCCAAAAAAAAAAAGAGGAAGATGCCTATCTGCAACTTGTCTGATGATCTTCAAAGTTGAGTGTTTTGAATATGCATTATCTGACTGAGCTGAGTTTCACCAAGATGCTCTAGTATTTCCCCAGTTCTCTACAGAAACCTTCTCTCCTCTTCACCTTCTCACTTTTACATGCTATGGTTTGTGCTCTCCTTACAGTCACACTGTTACTGTTTAGAAATCTGACTTGTTTGAGCCTTACCTGCACTTCTGAGTCAGGAGATTCCAACAGCAAGGCAAGAACTGGTATGGCTCCTTCCTTGCATAGGACCTGTTGGATTTTCTCTGCCATTTAAAAAGAAAAAAAAGGTGCTGTTACTGTGTCTTTCCTCTTTCCTTCCTTTCATCTTGAGATGCCATTCAAAAGGGACATGCACAATCATTGGATTCTAGAGAGTGGTGATGTTGTCCAAATATATGCCAATCAGTGTGACTGGAGAATATATAATTTAGAGCTTGTGCAATGTAGCAGTTTGTAGGCATTTTAGCAAATGACTAGCAGACTGATCGATTAAGCATTGGCTGGTTTTATGCTAAAGACTGTTCTGAGAATCTGAATTGTTGTAGAAGCTGAAAAACCCTAGGTGTCATATTCACCATGATTAGTAAAACAAATTCTTTTTGAAATCCTGAAAAATATCGGAAGTGTAGTAGCCAACTGTAGAAGTTCTTACCAACATAGAAATAAGAGACGTCACTCATGATTGTATCATTTAGCTGTGTGGGATAATGATATCATCCAGATGGGAAGATTTAATGCCCTTCTTTTTCAGAGTTAATGTATGGTAGTGGACATATTATTACGGAGGACCAAATACTGCTTTTGCTAAAGCTGTTGCCAGATATTCCAGGAGCCGTTAGCATCTGGCTGATAAGAGTTATATTTTGCATCTTCCAACATCAAGTTAGGGATACAAGTCAAACATTCCTAGAGCTTGACCTTGCTGGATAAGCTTCTGAGATTGCTTTAAAGCACCACCAAACGTGCTGATAACTTCTTAGACCAAGTTATTACTTAAACTTTTTTTTTTTCCTATGTCTTTGATGATTTAAATGCTTATACATTAGCCTCTTGGGGTTGAAAATCAAGCCTTTCTCTTTTGGTACTAGGCAAAAAGGGTCTGTTTTAGCTAAAGAGAGGCCAAACTTAAATCGTCAGCCTAATATATCAAGCCATATGCAAAGGAAATAATTTGATGTGAGAAATTTTCTTTCAGCAATTTTAGATAAACCATTAGTCAAGAAGTACCTGATTGTGTGAGGCTGAAAATAGCACCAACTGCATTTTGTTGGACTCTAGGATCGTAGGAATTTGCAAGAGACAGTAGGGGTATAACTCCTCGAGCAGCACCAATAGCTTTTCGGTTGGACTCTAGAGAAAAGAATCGGAAAAAGAAAGAAAGAAGATATTGCCATATTACTGTGAGCCAGGAACAGGAAAACTAGTAGGACTGGATTGCTTTGGTGTTCACTTCTCTGATTCTTTGCTATATATCAACATTTCCCTGCATGCTCAAAGGAACCTGGTAAAAATTCCAAGAGCTCAATGGGAAAGAAATTAACTCATGAATTATGCATTAGCCATAGATCACAGCTGGTTCAATGCTTCTGGTTTGTGACAGGGATGACTAAAATAAAAGGACTGTAAGTCCCCTTAAAGAGGTTAGTAAGCTGTCCTACTTACCTTATACCCCTGGTGTGTCTGATCAAGCTATTCACAGTGTGCCAACCAAAACCTGCATAATTAACGGTAGGCAAGACTGAATTCATTTAGCAGGGTATGTTCAGGGCCAGCTTCTCTCTTTAAATGTGCCTGTGTCACTCCTTTGACAGCTAGAAACAATACAGAGTTTTCTGAAGACAGAATTTGACTTAACCATTGGCATTTGAAAAGATGCTTCTTCTCTGAAGTACTGATGCTTGCTTGCACGACAGTGTATTAAGTTGTACAGTGGTATTCAACATCCTGGAGTACAAGGAAAATCCAAAAAAGATCTACAGAGTCCCTTGAGACTCTTGGGTGAAAAACTGGGGAAAAAATAACTTAAATATATATATACTTAATACTAGAAAATTAACTATCTACTATAAAATGTTATATAATATATTTATATACTGTACATACGGTAAAGTTATACTATGCTATGAAATATAATACAATTTAGGAAAAAAAAAATCTGCTTTTAGTTCTACTCCTTTTTGTTTTAGCCTCAGCTGCGCCATATAGGAGAGAATCCTTCTGTTATGCTCTTCCCTACCTCTCTACCATGAGGCCATCAAAACATTTGCAACAAATAACTTGCTGCCAGACTGAGACAGCTATGGTCCTCTCCCCTTTATGGTCTTATTTATATCTACACATTTTCTGTATTGCTATCTGATAAGCATTTTAGTGGCATAATTTTGAAGGAATAAGGTGTTGGCAGTGGTGTTCTTTGAAGTTGATGATACTTAAATGGGGATTAGACCAAAGAAGAATTCTCTTAATATCACAGTATTCTGCAGATTGTGTTATAAAAGGAAAAAACAAAGTCCAGAGTCAACATCTCCCATTGTTTATATGAGCCAAGCTGCCACTGAAGATCACAGGAGTATTGATTGCTTAATTTATGTACATTTCTAGACAGTTTAAACAATGACCATTCTGAAAGAAATATGAAGCAGAAGAAAGCAAGAAATATGAAGGTATTTGGCTGAAATAAATTCTTGATATGCCAACTAACTTAGAGTTAAGAGAACACCACCATTATTTCTATACCTGGAGCCTATCTATACTGGGGGAACTGACACACACAGATAATCCAGGATACTTATTCAAGTACAATTCAGCTGGTATCACAGGACAAGTCCCTTTCTGTCTTCATATAAATATTTTATACTTGAAGAAGTACCTTTTATTCTGGAAAAAAATTATTCTAGTTGTTAAGCAAAATAATTGTTCTGAGAAGAATCGCGTATTTAAAAATAGCTTTTCCACATGGGAAGCTATTATTCTGGTGAAATATTCTGGTCAATTTTGCAGACAAGCCTTTCTCCAATCTAATCTACCTGCATATTGTTCTTTTGTTTTCCTCAGTGGAAACAGAAATTCTTTTGGCTCCAACTGGTGGAAATCAGTCTGGTGTGATGTAAACTCTCATTAGTTGAGTAAAGAAGAGAAGTAAAAAGATTGAGAATTTAGATATTGCTGCTTCCTTCATTCTTTCAAACAATGCACTCCTTGAATGTTTTTGAATGTGGAAGAGAACCTCACATTTGGGCAAAGGAATTACAAACATTTGGACAAAACTTGGTCAAATTCTTTCTTCCACTTCCTTTATCCTCTTATGAGAGAGCTTCTCAGGGTGTGTTTCCAGTCTGAAGATCTTCTGAAGGAAGCACTGGCCATGAGAGAATATAAGCCATTGGGTGCTTCAAACATTTTTCTTCCTTAAAGAAACCTAACTGACTTGATTTGGAAAGACTTTACAACCATGACAGCTCAAACAGCTTTTCTGCCTGAAGGCTCAGAGCTGGTGATCAACACTGGAAGCCTACAGTGGCAGGATGGGCTCTTATGGCTTGCTTTGGAGGGAGGTAGCACATGGAGACCCAGGCATCCCACTCCTCACTGGGAAGGACCTGCTGTCATCGTGGGAGAGTGGAGAGACAAGTATGCACACAATGGAAACCTCTGTGACCAAGAAAAAAAAAATATTTTTTTTCTTTTCCCTTGGGTCATTCACTAGCTGACAAGTTCTCCTCTGCAGTCTTTGTTAGATAGTGCCCATTATTGTAGGTTTGCTGCATTTATTTTTACATCTGTCATTTTTCCTTATTCTTCTCTCCATTCTCATTCTAGTTTTGGTCAAACAATATGGCTGAACACTGTCTCTTTTGTCAAATGTCCTGGTTTCAGCTGGAATAAAATTAATTTTCTAGTAGCCGGCACAGTGCTGTGTTTTGGATTTAGGATGAGAATAATGTTGCTAACACACTGATGTTTTAGTAGTTGCTAAGCTGTGTTTATACCAAGTCAAGGACTTTTCAGCTTCTCATACTGCCCTGCCAGCAGAGGCTGGGGGTGCACAAGGAGCTGGGAGGGGACACAGCCAGGACAGCTGACCCAAAGGAGCCAAAGAAGTATTCCACACCATATGATGTCATGCTCAGTATAAAAACTAGGGAGAGCTTCAGGAGGGAAAGATTGTTGCTTGGGGACAGTCTGGGCAACAGTCAGCAGGTGGTGAGAAACTGCATTGTACATCATTTGTGTTTTCTTGGGTTGTATTTCTCTCTTTTTTTGCTATATTCATTTTCATGATGATTTTATTTATTTTGGTTATTAAACTGTTCTTAACCCACAAGGGGTTTTTTGGGTTTTTTTTAATTCTCCTTCTATGTGGTGTCAGTTGCTCGCTGGGGTTAAACCATGACATTAACTTATGACAAGATGGAGATATCTATCTGACCAAGGTGTGTAGCTGTACTATTATCTCCACAAGAGTGGCAGCCTAGACTACACTTCTCTCCTGGACCACCTGTTTATCTAAGTAATGCAGTCCCTCCACTGATGCCACTGATGCCCCTTAGAGTGCTTTCAGAAAGAAACCATGTGTTCAGATGCTAGTCTAAAATGGGGAAATCAGTAACATCTACTCAAGCTGGATTTGAATAACTCACCTTGAAACCTGCATTTTTAAATTCTTGCTTTCCACTCTCTGCCATTTGTGTGCTTCAAAATTCTCCTGTTGGTACAACTTTGAATATGCTTTACATTTAGTGCATCCTCCTTGTTTAGCTTAATGCAGATGCTCAGGCCCCCCTAAACCCTTGCTGTGAATGTTTGGTTCTGTTTCTACGTACTATGAGAAGAGTTCTTATCCCTGAACTGATTACTTTCATTCATAGATTGAAAAGCTGCAGTTAATTGCAAATGAGCATGTGTCCTTTTGCTGTGTGGACAAATGCTAATGTTGGAACAAACTGACCTTCAAATCCTTTTCATCTGAATAGATTTGTCTGCTGGTTTTATTTTTGGCTACCTATTGCAGCAGGTAAGTACCACACGACCCAGCTTACGTATAACTTGTAGGCACAGTGCCAAATCGCTTCACTATGCACACAGTTTTGCATGCTTATTGCAGCAGAATTAAGACACACTATCATTGGTGGATTTAGAATTTTAGTCACCTTAAAGCTACCTAAGGATCTTCCTAATTGATTGTGCTTCCATATCTAATATTTTTTAAACCACTCTAAAGCATGAATGGCTTACTTGAAGGATGTGACTGAACAGAATGCTTTTTTCAAGCAGATCCTTTGAGATATCAGAGCCTGAGAGTTAAACTCTAGAGAATTGCCTCTTGCTTTAGCCTCATTGTTGTGGTAGCTAAATATAGTCTGGAAAAGAAATAAATGGATCCAGTCCATCTAAATCCTAGTTAAACTGGGACAGAAATCCTCAACACTGATCAAATCCCAGGCAGCAACCCAGCCGATGACTGCCTACCTCTATATTAAGCAGATGCCTTCCTATCTAGTTCGAAAGCTGCTTGAGAACTTAATTTGAACAACTTGTGCTAAGAAGTGCACTGGCACTTAAGGGAGGGTGCAAAGGCATTAGGTGGCCTCTCTCAACTGAGAATGAAGGTGGATTGGATTTGGAGTGCCTGAGGGTTCCCTATACTCTGGTTTAAAGACAGGAGCATCTGAAAGGGCCAGAGTGACTTCAGGGCTAAGAAACATACTTAAGTGCCCAAAGAAGTCACTTTCTCTGTGGCCTGCTTAAAACAGGTGAAGGGATATCTCTCTGTACATCTTCAGGGGCAAAACTTCACTGACCATACATAAAGAAGGTTCTTCTTGTGCCAGGTACCTAAAATTTTAGTGATGCCATGCCTAATTTAGACATTTAAATGAGGCAATCTGCATTCCTTACAAAGTAACGTAGCGTACAGAGCTCTTAACCTGAACGTAATAAAATGCAACATTTAAAAATAAGTTTCAAAGGAAAAAGTGTTTAAAAAATGGCAAATAAAAAAATAAGATGGGATGTAGTTGGATCCTGCTTATCCATTCCCCATTTGCAACATAAATTCTTAAATGACAAAGTTAAAACTTTCCCCATGCTTCTCTCAGCCTTCTGGGAGATCTGAATGCAACTTCCCATGCTGGAGAGTGAATAAACAGTACAGGAAGGGAAACAAGTGTTATTCATGGCTTTTATACAGGTCTTTACAGAACTTGTACAGTAGAATTACACAGTTTACAAAAGTTAGAATAAGTCAGACTGACCTGATAACCTTTCTTTTGGTAACTGTGGTTGAGCTTATCTGTCTAGATGCCAGGAAAATATTTATTTCATGATATGGAATATGCATAATTAAGCAAGAGAAGTTGGTGACAAATGCAAGTAGTATACGATGGATAAGCAAGCTGGCACCAAGTTTTGCTGTATGAGAATGACCACCTGAAATTGCACATTTCTGGTGACTTCTCTTTCAGAAGAGATGAATTCAAATTGGAACTCCTGCAATACTTATGTACATCTTGTGTCTGTAACAATGCCTGAGGTCTGTAGTGTCAGAAATCAGCAGATGCAATTGCTAAGTTCCATTTCTGGAACATATCATTTACATCCACATGAATGGAGAGCCTCACTTACAAGAGGAGGCTTAAATGAGCTTGGCTTTTTCAGTCTAGTAAAACGAAGAATCCTCATCAGCACAGATATCAGAGAGGCAGAACTACTGAAGCAAAAGCCAGTGTAGACATTAATTAGGATAAGCTGGTCATGAATATATTTAGGCTGGAAATCAGAAGGCGGTGTGCAATCATAAGAGAATGAAGGTCAGAAACCCTGAGAATAAGATCTTAACTGGAATCTCAAGAGGTTGAATTTATGATGTGGGAATGCCAAAATTTGCTGCTGCATCTTACGACTCCTAAACCAACTGCAAACAGGTTGTTTCACCTTGAAATATGAGGTAAGAGTTAAACGCATTCACTGTAGAGGATAAGGGGAAAGAGCAGCACACTCACCTGAAACAGCCAAAGTCATGGTGCAGGCACAGGAATTACACTGGACAGCGGGATCCTCTGACTCAAGCAGATCCAGAATTGGCTCAAGTAAACCCACTTGGACAACTAATTCTTTGTCGACTATTCATAAAGTCAAGCAAAAAAAAAGGACAAACTGAAAAGTAAACAGTCAATGCCTTTGTGAAAAGAATATACCTTCCTTTGACTCTTTCCATCTTAGGTCTGCAAAACAGACCTAAGATGGAAGCAGCCTGAAAGGCATTCACAGTCCCTAGCTTGGTTTGCCTGATTCCTCTTCAGACTCATGAAAGACTGTAAAGAAGTGTTCAGAAGTTCTAGTTCAGAAGGTCCCAAATATTTCTGCTAGCAATCCTGTTTTCAAACATAAGGTTCATTCTGGAAAAGTGCAATGGCAGCTTTCCAATAGGTTCACAATTTATTCAGCCCCCCTCTCTTTTTCTTCTGAAGTCTACCCTTTAAGTATTATTTTTACCTGTAAATAGTGACATGATATTATTTGCAGTAAGATCCTTAAAAGAAGAAAAGAAAAAAGCTAGCTTCATTGAAGACTGACTCTGTCTTCTGCTGTTAATGGATAGCATGATGAAATACCTGTTGTGGCCCAGGTGCCAGGGAGTGCAGTAGTAGATACAACAAGGACTCCATTGATGAGATGTGGGATTTTCATGCCCTGTCTATCAATATAAACTTTATTGGGAATGTTTCCATCTGCAGTTCTCAGACTGTATACGAATTACATTTGCCCTATTAGCTACATAAAATACTTAAAAGAATTCACCTTTTTGTTTGTTTTTTTTTTTTTAATCTGCAAGCAATTTAAGACCAAGGCCCATTTAATACATAACAAGACGATGAGCACTGTCTTACAGGCAGAGTTTATTTCTAAGAGCTGCATGTGTTGCTTGAAAGGGTAAGTGGTAGGCTCTTGATCCAAGTATGTAAATAGTATAGCTGTTCCCACACCTGTCTGGGAGTAATTCATGAGCCTTTGCACACAGATCCAAGATCTCTTGCCACAAGACATAATCTAGCTGGAGGGATCTGATATATCACCAGAATCTATGTGGCTTGCAGAGAGAAACAGACTCGCACTTGTCCTACCAGGAACACACAAAAAAAGTAATTTGGATTTATGTAGACCTGAGTCTGCAGATGTGCCCTCCTTCTGTCTGAAGAGATACTTTTTCACCTAAAGAGAGATTTGTTGTTAATTACTTACCATTTCCTTCCAGCAAGAAGTTGACAAGGGACAAGGAAGACATTTGCTGCACCTCCAGGTCAGCAGACCGTAGTAAGGCATAGAAAGGTTCCAGATGCTCCACAGGCAGGGGGATGTTCACTGCAGGAATGAGAGGAAATACTCAGGAGTCTCATTGTTCACCACAGTCACATTTTTCTCTTGTTCTTTTTAAGCCTCAGGTCCCACCGTACATAGACTGGGTGATATTCCCGTTCATTTAAAATTCCATTGCTACTAGCAAAACAGGGCAAGTTTCCTGAAAAGGTTTTGGATAATCAAGTATTTCAAAAACATCATGGGAAGGGAAGCAATATGCCTTGCTACCGAACAAGTCATTCCACCTCATAGCAGGTCCTCAAGTTGTTGGCTGCCTTCTGGATTTAGCCAGAAAAAATACAGGGGATACACCTGTCAAGCTAAGTGGCAGAATATTCTCCTTGAAGTAAATTTAAAACAAATAAATAAATAAATCACAGCCTGTTTGTTGCTTGTATTTCTACCTTTTTGTAGGAATCAAACTCTTGCTGGAATCTTATTTGGCATATCTAGGATGACTTCTAGCCGTTTACAAATTACCCCAGGAGCCATGTGCTCCCAGGGAATGGCTAGAGCAAAGAACGCCTCCTGTATAAGTTTCTACTGTAATCTGGCCTCTAGGGCTTTGTCCTCTTTCAAAACTTGTGTAATATAAACCCTTAAATGACCACTATGTCCATTTCTTTTCACCATAGTTTTGACTGTATTGCTCTCAGGAGATTCAGTATACACTGACTCTAACTACTTTGGGTTCTGCTGAGTTTTTTCCAAAGTATTACAATTACATAAATGACAGTCTCATGAGAAGATACCTCCTCATAGCAAAATCCAGAATGACAGCATTTTCATTTTCCTTAGCAAACAAAACAGCATTAAAGCAAAAAAAAAAAAAAAAGAACTTTGATTAATGAATCAAAGGGAGTTTCACAGTTGGAAAAAATACTTACATTTACAATTACATGAAAATTTTCTAATGCACTGAGTTAACTTACTGTGCTGACTCATATGCAAGTAATAAAGAGCAGCAGACTGCTGTAAACCTGGGTTTTCTGAAAAGGCTAAGGTCCTCAAGGCTTCCAGAGGGTCCTTTCCAAGTGGTGACATTTCAAAACCTGAAGATGTACAATGACAGGACAGACTTAATTATACCTGAAAAGGGTTAGTTTACAAAAATAAATTAAGCCAAACACATAAGGATTTTTGTACTGTAACAACTCCATACACCCCATCTAGCCTTATTCATGTTTTCATGAGCAGAAGCAATAAATGAATCCTGAATAACCTGTCCTTGGCAAAAGCTAGTGATTGTAAGCAAGACAAATTATAACCTTTAGACACTTTAATGCTATCCAATATAAATGCAGGTGTTCTTATTCTCCATAAAAATATTCTTTTTTTCTGAATCATAGAAGATGTTTCTTAAAATATATCTATTGAACATGGCGTTCTTAGTTATGAGCTATAGAAAGAGTATACATTTTTAATTTACCACATTTTAAGTTCACTGTGTTTCTTGTCCTGGGTATTACAATAAAGGATTTCAGAGAACAGCAACATGAATTGCAAATGGGCTTGCCTCAGGCTCAAATTTCTAGCATGAGTCTACTTGTTTTCAAGTATGATAGTTCCCCTATGAATAAACCAGATGTTCAGCAATAGTCATCAAGCAATAGCAGTCATACATGGTTTCTGTAAGTCACTGTATAATGTACTTATAATGTGTGGAATGGAGCAGCAGAGAGGAAAAAAAGAAAAAGGGCCATTGAACCCCTGCTCAACAGTGTAAACCATTGAAAAGATAATGTAGTATAAATTGACTGGTGGAGTACACAATTATAAGATATATTTTGAGACAATAGATTAAAGCAGTGCATTAAAGATTGAAATATTTCTACAAACAAGATCTACCTACTTTACATCTCATGTGATAAAGGAATTTGAGGAGTGTGAGATTTCATGCCTCAGTGCAAAGCCATTCAGAAGCTGCTGACATGTTGAGAGTAGCAAACTCCTTCCTTCAAGATTAGGTAAGTGTGCTTCACAGAAGAACTGCTTCATATAAGGATCAGCTTAGTTTAATAATTAACGACACACACAATGGGAAAGACTAGCCAGTGTGTGCAAAGTTTTAGAGAAAATCAAAAATCTTTTCATGTGGTTTAGTTCTGTTCCTTACACATTGACTATCTCATTCTCCTGCATATATGTGTGGTTTTGTTTGGGAGATTGATAAAGCCGAAGCCACTCAAAATCTTCACCTGCTGGTAATATCAAGCATTTGCTGCCCTAGGTAACAGCTGAGTATTATGACCAACCATTAAGTCTCTCCTTGCACCCAAATTGTCCAAATGTTGGCTCCCCGCTTATTATAATTTGTCCATAACTGCGGATGGGCTTGATTCATCTTGCAATAAAATAGACAGGTGAGTGCTAAAGTAAAAGGGACGTGTCTTGGTTGCCTTTGTGAGGCTTCCCTGCCTCTATCTGTCTTGGTAGCAGGATTTGGCCACTCAGAGAACTAACCTTGGTCCTTCTTCCTGGGTACTGTGTATGTCCTATCACAGACTTGGGACCTCCTTGAGAGAACACATTGTTATTTGTGTACTGTTGTCACAGAAGCTCTAGGCTCCCTGATGCTGTACCCCAGCTACTGAGGATCCAAGACAGATCAGCCTTTTGAAGACCCTTCTCGGAGAGGAAAGGATTTCTTAAGAAAACATACACTTAGTCTTTTCAGGAAGCATCAGTGGGTGCTGCAAAGGGCCATTCTGGCTTCACCATTTTTTCCAAACCACCCCTTCATTGCACCTGATCCAGCATCTGAGATGGGATACTACCAAGACAGTCTCTTATACAGTCAGGAGCATGGTAGCCTTTGGAAGAAAAAGTTCAGCCCTGGAAGATCCCCACTGTACATCAAACTGAAAGATTTGGTCCTGTTCCACATATGGATTTCATGATTCAGCCGGTGCATAACGCGCAACAATTAGCAAACCATATCAGCAGCACAGGATCCCCCACATTCATAGGGTAATGACACCAGCTAATACCAGCTGAGGCTAACTCATGCATGTTCCCAGCAGCCAGCATCAGCAATTATCCCAAAGGTTGTTCCATGGCAGATCACTTCAAGCAGCATTAACTGTGTCACACCAAGGAAAAATGTCTCTCCTGGTACCCCTCACAGGATGGTTTTATGTCCCGAAAAAGGCAAGTAAAAACGTAGTAGTTTGTACTCCACACCCTTCACACAAATGAAAGTAGAAGGCTATGAAATTTTGTGTAGTACTTTTAGCCCAAGGTTGCTAAACTTAAAGCAATATACCAAATTAGCTGTGAGACAAAGCAAAACCAAACAAGCAATGGCCCCTGCCTAAGCTTGAGACAAAGAATGTTTTTAGGTTGGACAACTGACAAAACACACTCATCCAAGATGATATTCTGTGACTGCAGAAGTGAAATACAAGAAGTTTTCCTATTGATATTGTTGTTTCCTAGGACAGGATAGAGAGAACATCACAAGTACATAAACAAGGATTAGGCAGGCAGCCTGTAAAGTAGAAGGGATACACAAAGAGTTACAGGTCTGCTTTGATTTAAGCTGAATCCCATGACTGTGCTCAAGCCTTGTGCCTGAAAGGCCTGCACATAAGCACTTAGGCAGACTAGTTGCTTGGAACCCTGGGATCCCAATGGTGCTTGTCCCAGAATGACTTTGACCTTTCCCATGTATAGCGCAGACATCCTCAGCACAAATCCAGGTGTTCTGCAGTCAGTGAACATAGATGTGCACAACTCAGCCAGGGCCACACTGTGATGTGCCTGCTCACAGCTCTGCGCTCATGCAGCATCCAGTGTTGGTACAGCCTGTTCTCAGCTTTGTGACCTCAGTGACCAACTTAAAAAATTCCATTACTAGAAGGACTCACTTTCATGAAACATATTTATCTGGGTTATGTATTAACAGTGGTGGCAGAACAAGAAAGTGACTATTTCTACCTAGATCCACCCATGACGCCACTTGAGCCCTTAGTGTTCTGTACACAAAGAAAATGCTCTGTAGCTCTGGCCCTTCCTACATGACCATCACCAAGCTGCTCCATGCCATGCCAGAGCAGTTCAGCCAGCAATCTCTTTTCAGTGCACAAAATAAATTTCCTTGTTCTCTCACCACCCTTTAGAAAAAAACAAGGCCTCTTACCTGCTTCAATATGCTGCAGAAACTCCTGTGCTGTCACCCTCTCATGAGGCTGCAGGATGGGCTTGTACAGCTGTCTGGCTTTAGAGCTGTTTTGGTTCAAGCAGGAGCATTTGCTTATCAGAGTTAAGCACTCCTTGATGCCACGCACCAAGTCGGAGGACATCCTCTGAACAAATGCCACGAAGTCCCGCAGCAGCTGCATGCATCGTCCACACAGTTGACCCATTCTTGTTTCAAAAGCGGCACAAAGCAAGAGGAAAAGGAAGGAGATGGAAAGAAAAGTTTCTTCTCAACTTTTCCACTTCTTGCACTAACTTGCTGCCTCAGTGCTTGTCCTGTCTTACAAACGTTAACACTACACCATGTGCAGCTGCTGTAAAGCAAACAAGCATCTGCTTCCAAAATGCTACATTGCACAACAAGGCTGGTTTCTGCAGGTCTCCCAATCTACAAAGTATTATTTAAAAGGCAGGACTGGCGCCACACTCAAACACCCTCCCTTTGCTTGCAGAAAAATAAAACGATGTCCTGAACGCATTTCATGGAGAACAAACAGATTTTAACTCCCAGAGCATCTACCAGAAACCTTCATGAGGCTAGAAAAGCTCTGGGACAATGGAGAAAGCAACCAGTTTTTGTAAGGCAGCTTTCCACATGGAAGGTAAGCACCACCTTGTCTGCATGTGTACAAGCTGCAGCTGCCAATGGGAGAGGAAGAGCAAAACAAAAAAGGAACACACAAACAGGTTTTTCCAGTTATTGCTGAAGCACAGACCAGAACAAAGGCCCTGTTGGGCAAACAGCTCATAACTCAGTCAATTGAGACTTTGCAAATCAGCAAGAATACAAAACTGGGAAAAAAAAAAATACAGTGGCCAAATGAATTTAGAATTGTATTTTCCTCCTGTCAAGCAAATCCTACAGAGTGGGACGGATAAGCTAGCAATGGGAGGAGGCAAAAATCACCTGCAGTTTTCACATAGAAAAAGGTGGCAAAGTAAAAAAGAGAAGTCATCCTTTTACTCCATCCTTTTGCCTAATTCACCGGTCTGGTGCATGTGCCCACCCTCGGTTGAACAGTTTTACAAATCACCTTGGTCTAATTAACATAGCATCACGTGACATTTGTAATGTTCTTGAGGTTTCCAGGAAAACCTGGTTCGATTCAGGATCACCTCCACTAGGGAACCAGTAGGCACTAGTCTGCTGAGCGTTGAACACTTTTATTAACTTCTCTTTATCCATGGATTTGTGGACTTATTCTAACTACTGCATCTGATACATGTATTGGTTTTAGCCTCACTGTCCTTTAATAGAGCTTAGGTTTCTAAATAAACCATGTTTGAAAATCAACCCTTTGCTCTGCACCCACCTCCAAACACTGATGAACACAGTCATCGAAATCTCTCCAGTCTGTCCAGCTACCACTAATTCTTCTTTTACTTACACATGATGTAATTTTCCTAAACACAAATACCACACAGTACAAATAAACCCATCTACATGTGTAAACCAAAAGGTATGAGACCTTTATTACACAATTTGATCCTTTACAAAGAATCAAGCTTTGATTCTTCTGGCTACTTCCTTGACCAGCTCTGCAAACCCACCGAGTTCTGATCTCTGTCTGGCTTCTTAATGTTATCAAAAACGAGGCTAATATTCCTATTTTCTCACCACGTTTTCTGGATCCTTTCAGTAAGGCGCTTCTAAAGTATAGAGTATCCATGCAATTGTCATGTCCTGCTTCTACTACCACTTGCTCTTCACCTTCAATCATGATCTTTCACCCTTCAGCTTCCAAAGCAGTGAGGTGGCAGATCCCTGGGAACCCATCACATGCACCTTCTATCTCTTGCTCTGTCCTGTCTACAGAGCTATAAGGTTTAATTGTTGTGAGATTTCTTTTTAAGGTAACTTGAACTGTACTGCACTGAGATGAGAAAAAAAAAACAGGACTGGTTCAGTGAGACACTTGCTAGTAATGACTGCAGATCTGCAACAAATTCCTACTAAGCACTTAAAAATGTATTACAAACATTAAACCAGCTTTCCAATGTACCTGTAAGAAAAATATTCACAAAATTGTTTAAAAGCAAGTTTCAGGGGTGTTGAGCTCTTGTGACTCCATTTGAAATAAACGGGAGTTAAAGAAATGCAACACATCTGAAAATTAGGTTATAATTTGCCTGAAGGCATAAAACTCAGGTGTCCTGATAGTTAGTTTGATGATTTAATCAGGAAATTGTTCTTCTTTGATTTGAAACCACAACTTGAAAGACAGAGTAGAAAGCTGGTTTGTGGCTTTTCAAACCTCCTCTGAATTCACAACAGCTGCTGTAAAGGTTGCAACCATAAACCCAATGTTTTTGATTAGTTTCCTGATTGAGGTACGTTTCCTTACCTGATTGAACAAAATGTCAGCTCAAGACTAAAGAAGTAGAAAGGGAAAAAATTAGTACTGTAATACTGCTAAACCATTTAGCTTTTATTCTTCTACAGACAACGTTCCAAATAGTAAAAGACCCACATCCTACATTCTGATTTTTCTTTAGAAGGAAAACAAAAAATATTCCTTTGTAAAGCATTAAAAAAAGCTTCTCTAAACTGTTTCCATTCAGTTCTGTGCAAAAGAGACTTCCAAGTAGTAACCTTACTCTATGAAGACTACTCAGAATTCTGTATAAAATGCATTTGGAAGTTTAAATTTGCCAAATAACAGCTGAATGCTGTAGCTAAATGTCACTTCGGACAGAGAGCTTCCATTGGTCCAGCATTTTATCTGCTGTGTAGCTTCTCTGCAAAGGACAGAAAATACTGCTTTTGGGCACAACCCTTTCAGCATCTGACGCTTGCAGTAGGCTTGTTTTGGTTTGAATTACAAACACAAGATCTAAAACATATTAATTCACCACTAAATTAATTGCTATTTCACTCATGCAGCATGCCACTGCTTGAACCACTTCTTGTAATAGAAATTCCTTTATCTAGTTTGCAATGGTGCATAACTTTTGATTGCTCAGAAGTTGACTGGCACTGGAGAAATATATACAAATGCTCTTTATACTTCTCTTTCACACATTACCTAGGGCCTCTTCACTCCAACAGCCCAAAAAATCCCTCAGGCTCTGACATGGATATTGGAAGAAATGGGTCAACAGCTTTATCTGAGCTGTGGTAGGGAATGCTTCCCTCTTAAAGGAAGAAAATGACAGCTCCAGGTTTTGGATTTTAGAAATACTGTTATCACTGTGATTTTTATCAGTGGAAAAAAGATTTTGGGTGAGTGTAGGAGAGAGCCAGAGATTGAGAATATAGAGTCTTATTTGACCTGTGTGGCAGTCAATTAAGGAAATAAATGCTTAAATGAATGCTTAAAAGGCAGTAATTTAAAGAATATACTCGTATTACTCAAGAGTCCAAAACTTTCAAAAAATAAACTAATTAAATTTGCAATTTATGCATTTGTCCCATATAATTTTTTATTGCAATTCTTGTCTTACATGCATTTCTTTCACTTTCTTCTGTTACCCTTCTGTCCAGCGGTGAGGAAAATGCTGTACAGTTTAGAAAGCTGTATGATGGCTGCTGTGCATTACTGCTTGGACAGCAACAGATTTGATTTAAAAGATGACAGCTCCCCTCACGCCTAGCAGGTCTTTATTGTCCCCATCACTGCAGTTAAGGCCTCCTCGCTTGTACTAACTCAGTGCGACTGCCCTTCAAACTGCATCTACAAACTTCCATGGCTTCAAAATAACAATAAAAACCAATCAACAAACCAAAGGTCATAAGTTCTTAAACTGGATCTACGATTGACAGAATAGTAAAATAAAATAATGAACTAGAAAAAAATGGTTGAGGAAGCAGAATAGTGCTAAACCCTGAGTCTGATGTGTGTAATTTACATTACTACTGAGCTGTTTTAAATAAATACGTATCTTTTATATATATATATATAAGATATATATCTTTTACATATATATGTGTATATATAAGTGTGTATATATTCACTACTAAGATTTCAGGAGGAATTCAGGCAGGCCAGAGACAGACTATAGTTATTTAAGCAGGGAGGAAGCCAGATGTGAGGGCTTGTTAGACCTTATCTTTGTTGCAGAGCTCTGCTTGCGTTCACTGCAATTTCTGTGGAGTATAAAGGAAGCTGCTCTCACTGCACCAAATTCCTTGGCTGAGGTACTTGCTCATCCTCGCTCAGAGGGAGAGTGCCATCTACTGAGGCATCCCCTTTACACAGCTCCCTTGAGCCTTGTCCCACTCACAGATTGACAGAGTCTACCCAAGGGGGTTGTAAAACCGCACAAGGAGGAGAAGCTGCTCTAGGTATGAATCTCTCCTGTAAAGGAATGGCCGCATTGAAAGGCCCAGACCAAAAGTAGGAAATAACACCACTGGCTTGTGCAAGCCTGTGCTCCAGTATGAAGAGATCAAAACCAACCTCATTCTGAGTTTCTTAATAATAAATCTTTGGAATTTAGGTTACATTATCATCCTGTAACACTGAAGAGAGGCATTCCCTGATGGGGCAATCCCATTTCACTAATACTAACCATGGACTTTTCTACCCTTTTCCTCTTTCTGTGTAAGCGCCCAGGAGATGCATAAGCATCTGCTGACAGTCAGCAAGAGTTTGGCTTGGGCCAGTGACGACACAGTACTGTCGTGCTGGTTTGCCTCGGTTATCTTCCTGTTGCTGTGAACTTTCTACTTTGCTGTAAATTTTCTGGACTGTTGCTGTATTCGAATAAAGCAGCACTTTACGTCATGCCTATAATCATAAACACAGAAATGAAAGTTTTTGGCAATTTTTTTGCTTTGTAGCAAAAGATAGTGCCTCTAAAACATCATGGGCCAGTCAGAGGGGCCTATGTACCTCAGAAGTTTGAACAAATTGTGTTAAAAAAAAATTAATATCTCAAATTTTACAAGGTAAATTACCACCCAAAGGCAGGGGATCAAGTATTTGAAGAATTATATCAGCTTGCAGGACAGAGGTGAAGGGAGACCTGCCAGGTTATGTTTCATACCTGTACCCTTAGAAAACCACTGGTTTGATGTGTTTCAAAGGTGCGTGTACCAATGTTTTTGCTAACAAGGGGCTGCACTAAATAGTCAATCACACAGCCCATAGCTCAGACTTTTGATAAAACAAGGGGTGAACAAAACTTGAAATGACTCGCAATATTAGGCAAATATGTCTGAAATAATTAAAATTTATTTTCAAAGTTTCACATTATAGTTTTTCTTCTAGGACTGCAGTACATTGTCTTAAATACAATGCAGAACTGGAAGGGTAGAAGTGACCACCCTTTCTGTTCCAGTAAGATACATCCCACATATCTCAGAAAAATAGAGAGGTCTCCATCACTGAAACAACATGAGCATCCCACAGATCTTCATAACCATTAAGAAGTATGTGTGTGGGGCAAGGTTTTGTGCTGCCAAATCCCACAACCGTTCTAGAAACCTTACTGGCCTGGGCAAGCTGGCTTCCTCCCGCAAGTCCATTATCAAACAGCCCTCACATGAGTTAAGCGCCTTCTTGTTGGTTACAGCAAAAGCTGCAGCATATGCGCTGCACCTGAGGTACTGGTTAGTTACTCCTACACCTGCATAAGGCAAAAAACTTGAAAGGAAAGAGGGAATTGTGTGTCTCTCTAGGCCAGGTTGTTAAATCAGTTAACCACAACCAGAGCTAAAAACTTTCTCTGCATTTCAGTACCAGCCACTCCTTGGTTGCTGCCTCCATCAGTGGCCAACCTTAGAGAACTCAGTAGCCAAAAGAAATAAATCTAAGCAGTGCATTACTTTCCCTCTGCAGGAAACTGCAAACCAGCATTTGGGGGTTAAGTCACTTCCCATCTTTCATGCCTTTTTTCTCCATCTCCAGGCTTTGGCAGCCTCCCCATCCCTGTCCCCCGAATTTAAACACAGAGTTAGAATTGTGCATGTTCATCCTTTCCTGCATTTTTATTTCGAGGTTTTTTTTTCTTGCCTTAGAAAAATATGCACTAGCCTTTAAAAATAAATCAGCTGCGTAAGATTTCAGTAGCGTATATTGTAGGATTTACTCATCCGACACAGGTCTCTGTGCATCAGCCAGCACCACACTGCTCACCCCAGCACTTGTAGCACGGTTTCGGTGGCGCAGGACCCCTCGGCAGTGCAATGCCCCGGGGCCGCTTCTCCCCAGGGCCGCGTCGCTGCATCGCTCTCAGCGCTACGCACCCCTCTGCCGCAAAAGCGGCTGCCGTAAAGTGCGGCGGCCGCGACGCCATCTCCGTGCGGGGAGCAGGAGCAGCAGGCGCCAATGCCGCTCGGTGCTGATCCACCGGCTGAGCTCCGCTTCACAGACAGGCCTTGCCGAGCAGCTCTTGTGGATGGATGCGCGCCCCGCCCGACAGGTAACCAGGCAGCGGCCAGGCGGCCCCGGCCCTGCGGATCACTATTAGGGGAAGGATAAAAGACGACAGGTTTTAGCCACGGCGGTGCAGGAGGAGACAAGAGGTGCGGTCAGCGGGGCACGGAATCCCTCACCAGGGGACGGGGTAGCGGGGTCGTAGAGCAGGGCCTCGCCGCTCCCCCAGGATGCAGGTCCGCGGCCAGCTTGCAGGCGGCCACCGGCGCCGCAGGCCGCCATCTTCCTTGCGGACAGCTACCCAAAACCAAGATGGCGCTCGGGCGGTTCGCGGTGCTGGTGTTTCCCCGCCCAGGGCGGAAGTGACGCAGCCGCAACGGCGGCTGTCCCTCTTCCCACCCCGCGGTTCTCTATGGTGTTTTTTTCTTTTTCCCTTTGGGCCCCGCGTCTCTTCCTCCGGCGAGACGGGAAATGGCCGCCGAGCCGCAGTGAGGGAGCGGGGCCGCCGGGAGTTCCGCCCGCCAGGTGAGGAAAGGGCGGAGGGGCGGCTTAGTGGGACGGTGGCATGCGGAGCCGCGGCCCAGCCGGCCCCGAGCGGCGGCGGAGGGGGCTGTGGGGGGGGAGGCCGAGGGNGGGAGGCCGAGGGGGAGAGGCCTGTCTGCCTCGCGCCCGCACCCCCCGCCTCCCCTCCCCCCAGCGCCCGCGCGCCGCGCCGTCCCGCCCTTCCCCGCCGCGTGACCTCGGCACTCCGCAGCCATTATCCTCCGCGCGCGTTTCCCCCCGTCCTGCCCGCGGCAGCCGCGCCAGCCCCCGGGGCGACGGGCCCGACCGCTCCCCTGGGCAGGGGCTGGGCAGCTGCCGTCACCGCCCTGACGCGGCCCGCCGCCGCCGCTTCCTGCGGGAGTCGGGCCGAGCCGGCGTCGCTCCTCCCCGAGCCTGGGCGGCGCCCCAGGGAGAGAAGGTAGAGCGGGAAGGGGCGATGAGAGGCGGCTGTGGAGCTGCCTTGAGCTGGTTCGCGGCTTCTGGAAGCCCGCCGCGGGGCGGGGGGGGGAGGTGTGGAACGGGCGGCCTGCCCCCTTGGGCCTGCACCCTGGCCGACCTGGATTTGCAGCCTCTCAGTCCTCCCTGTGGGAGATAGGCCCGAGGGTATCGCCATGCGGCGCTGGTTACAGGCGGGTAAGATCTCCCCGTTATTTCCCCGCATGTGACTGAGGGAGGGAAGCGGTGCTGGGGTGAAAGGATGCTTCCCGGTGTTGGATCAGACTTTACGCTCGTTGGAGGAACTTCCCTTCCGGCATGACTGCGGTTGAAGTGCTTGTGCCTTAAGTACTTTGCTCTTGCTTGTTTCCCTGCGCATTAACTGCCCTGTTTAGAAATGTCCGCAAAAGCTGGTGAGCGGCTAGGCTGGGTTTTATGTGCCTTGCTGAAAGGGGCTATTATATTCCCGGTGTTGATCGTACTGTAGTATACAATCTTTGCAGAGTCTTGTTCTTTATTTCTCATTTGCTTTGTAAACCCTCTACTTTTTGCCTTTAATTTTCTTAAGAAAATCAGATTCTTGTTTTGTGTGTCGTGGTGATCCTTTACCAAGTCAGTATAACCTGTCACACTATCTCTGAGATCAAAGTTTTATCTTAACTGCAGCAGTTAATTTTTACTACAGAAAGGCCCGAGGGCATGCAAAACAAAGGAGTTCTTGACACTGCAAGTAGTTGCTTCTTGAGTAATGGTTGGTTTATTATAAATACATAAAAACATTCCTTTGAATAGTTGTTCTCAGTGTGGGAAGGATTGGTTAAAAAGCATGGGGTTCCAGGAAAATGCTGTCTAGCTGTTGTCTTTCTCCGCCTTCTTTCTCCTTTCCGATAATCTCATCACTTTATACAGTAGCGGGTAAAACAAGAAGTGGTATAGGCTCTGGTTCCGAGATGCCCTCCAAGCATGCAGCTTCTTGTGGCAGGGAGGGTAGGAATTGCTTCCTCCCACTCGTCTCTTTTGATGTTGAGTGACAGGCTGTGCTGAATGTCAGGAAGAGATTTAATGTGTTACATATATCAGTACTTGGGGCGTGACTGTCTCTCTCCTGAATGGCTTGAGCAAGGCTTCAGGGAGCCTGGCTGTGTGGGGCAATTAATCAGGTGAAGGCTGTGGCCGATGGAATCTTTCCTGGGGGGAGTAGGGCGGGGAATACGCACCATGGGTAGGGGCCTGTTGCCATTGGGGATGTAGTGGTTGGAGGAATTTAGAAAGGGTCAGCAGGGAGCTGCTGTTTGGAGCTACGATGCAGGTATTCGAATGGATTAGGTTGTCAAGGAGAGATTGTGGTGTTAGGGGTTTGAGGAGTGCCAGCGAACATTTAAGGTTTGTGTACAAGTAGTGGAGATGAGTGAAAGAAACTACTGAAGAAAGTAAGCCTTTGGATTACAACTGTATTCAGTTTCTCTGTGTGAGAGTTTCTCCCAAAGGTATTCTGAAAAAGTGCGTTGTTGTCTTGTTCATTGTGCTGGCACTGGTAAATGGGATCTGAGAGGGGGTGTGGCTGAAAAGTCAGCTTTATCTTTTCATCCAGAGCAGTTTTCACCTGGATCAGTTCACTGCTCCAGCTCACCAGGCACCTATGTGAGTATCAGTTTTGAAACAAATGAGGAAGGGATGATTGGCTTTTCTGTGGCAGCGTGCTCGTAGCTTACTGCAAAGAGGTTGTTTAAGGGCATATGAAAAAAACCCCAGTGTTTAAAACACTAACCAAAAAAATAACAAGAACAGCTATCCAAAACAGTATGTATCCAAAAGCATGCTAATTTCTTTTCATGCATTGACAAAATTCTTAGAAATAGTCGCTTTGGTTTGTATGTTTTTAATTGGAGAAAAAACATGCTTTTGTTTGCCAACAGTATTACATAAAAGAACAACTACCAATCGTGAGGGTTTTGCGGAGCTGATTTTACTGTTACTAGGATGCTGTTTGTTGATTTAATTTGCAAACATTTTATACTGTTTTCTATACATAAATGAATGAATTAGGGGAAAAGAGCCTTTGTATGTTTTACTGTTCCAGTTGACTTTTCATGATGTAATTCTTACATGGATCTGTTCTCTCTTTGTAAATGTGTGGATATTATGAAGATAATATTATATAGCAAGAATATAAAATAGGGGGAAAATACATTTCCCAGATCTTATTTTCATATTCCAAGATGGTTTGGGCAAATGTGCTATGGTATTTTAGTATTTGTAAGATTCTAGTCATTGATGATTGAAGTGGTATGGATTCACAGTCGCTAATGTGATGCATTCTATTCTTATTGGCAATGTGCTGCTGTTATGTTTGTGGGCATTAAAAAATAAAGGAGGGGAGGTAAAGAATGGATAAGGAAAGCATGGCAGATGCACAAGCTCTGAATAGATGACTTATGCTACCGCCTCAGTAAGACATGACTTTCTTTAATTCAGCAGAGGTATTATGAGAGAATACTACAGATTCTGTGGGATTTCTTGAAGACTGTCCTATCCACTTTTGTTTTGTCCTGATTGTGTAATCCTCATTTCTTCTGAAGCCTGAATCTTTGAATGAAAATGCATTTTGGCAACAGCTTGTGAATTACTTTAACAAGATTTTGACTTAAATCTTCCCAACATCTTTCAAGTAATGCTTAAGCAAGGGAAATATGGACTACTAAATAACTAACTGAAGGATAGCTAAAGTAATGAAGCCAAAAGGAAGCAGTGCCTTGATAGTTTAAGTGGGGATGACTGTCCTGGAATTTCTTCAGAAACTTTCACGTGGTGTAGAACTTTTAAGTGGCTTAACAGTTATGTTGCATCTTCAGTCTGTGTACTCTGAGAAAACTAACATCAATGGTGTAGTAACTACTCTTTAAAATAATGTTTAAAGGGAATTGGAAACACTATTCTTTGTCCTTCATTTTTCTTTTAAATGAAGCAAGTGTGAACAGTGACATTTACTTCCTCATTATTGTGTTGCTTGTGGTGGGATAAGCCTCATTCTGTTGTGTGTTTTGTTTTGGCTTGATGGTCACACTTGCTGGCTGGGGCTGATTTAAGACACCCAAAGATCTTGTTGTTAAGTTACTTTAGTCCTTTTCGGGTCACAAATGTGATTTCTTATCTGACAGGTAGTAGACTATCCATTTTTTTTAAATGTTTAGGTTTCTGTGTTAAGATTTGGTTGTTTGGGAGTGGTTTTTTGTTTGTGGGATTTTTTTGTGGTTTCTTTTTAATTTTTTTTTTTTTTTTAAGCTGCTTGCAAGCACTGTTAAAAAGCTTAACTTCCAGGTCCATTATTACTGATGGCTTTGCCAAGCTAGTTTCAGGAAAGCTTTAAGATTGCAGTGTTGCCAGAAGCAGCTGTCCAGTTTGGCTGCTATTGTAACTTCCCTGTGTTGGCCCAAATGTTAGTGGGGCTGTGTCATGAGCCATATTGGAAAAATCATTTGTATTGAGTCTAACATAGGTGGTCCTTGCATTTTCTGATCTAATTCACTGTGTGGCTGTAGAAATACTTATGCTGGCATAAGGCAGATCATTAGGAATATGAGGAAACAAAGGATGGGAGAGAAGTGACTGTTCCTTTAATCCAGTGGTGCCAGTTTATCCTAGTTTAAAGTGCTGTGGAACTGTGGCACCTTCATTTGCAATATCTAGATCTTTTAACACAGGAGTGAAATGGTTGAAAGTCAGGCATCTCCTTTCACATATTTAAGGCAGAAAGCAAGGGAAAAAGAAACTTAAGTGGCAAAAAGCATGTGAATTACAGGCCTGGTGTATCTAGGTTGTATCTAGCAGTTCGGATCTTCTCTTTAAAATGCTCAATGTTATTTACAACATCTTTTGTCACCTTAATATGCACCTTTGGAAGTCTCTTCTGAGACTAGATCAGAGATAGGCTTTGTGCACTAAAGTGGAGGGGGCAACTAGTCTTTTGATTTACTGATTGATGATGTTGTTTAGCAAGATAGGGTGCTTAGCCCCTCTTTTTCGATGCTCTTTGCCACTCTGCCCTTCCTCGACCTGATGGCCACTACAGACTGACAACGAGCATGAGACTGCGGGAAGAGGCTGTGGGTGATACTATTTGATACCACGAAACACTATTTTGTAGCTGTGATGCTTTCAGAGGATTGTACTTTTTCTGCACAAGTGTGAAGCGTGTAGAAGCTTACTGTTATTAATAAAGGAGCTGCTTTCCTACGTATTTCTGTATCTACCGCTGTTCTCTGAATTTACTGTAATAGAGGTTAATAAAATTCTCGATTCTTGCATATTATATTTACCCATACAAAACTTTATTCGAAAAAAAGCCTTGTAGTCGTTTAACTTCTGTTCCTAAGTATGAACATTATTTGGAAAAGGCAGTTTTGTTTGTCAACCTTTTATCTGTTGCACTTAAATGGAAACAAAAGCTGCAAATAGTTGAAGGTTTTTATTCATTATTTAAAGTTTTCTATTAAAAACTCTTTTCTCTTAAAACGTTATATCCATACTCTTATTTAATAAAATAAATTAGTGAGAAGGGTAGGTGGCAGGGTTGGACATGGCTGTTTGAAATAAAAAAATATGGCTACTTCTCACCTTTGCCAGTTGCTAGAAAAGATTCCTAAAACTGTACAGAAGTGACTGCAAGAGTTTGAGTCATAATAATTTAAAATCCTGTTTTCTGCCTAGAGGTTTTAAGTGTGAAGTAACTCTCTTGTTCTGTATCCCCAGGATCTAACGATTTGTCTAAATTAGAATTTTGGATTTCAGCTAACATCAACAGATTGTTTTTAGAAGTCAGAAGTACAGATGATTAAATATTGATTTAAAATCTTACACTGAACTTCAACTATTTAGCTGAAGTTTGTATTACTTTTTCTGTACTAGAATTCTGAATGCCTTAATTAATCTTTGCTAGCTAATACCATCTCACCTTTTGTCTAGACAAGATCTGAAATGGTCCGATACACTACTGTGCTCCTTCAAAGACTCATGCTTGCTGATGATGAGAAGTAAAAACTTAATCTTATTAAAGCATATATTTTGTAGAAATTGGAAATATCTTGGTCACTACTAGTGAATGGTAAGTGGACTTTTGAAAGCAGTGTTTATGAACACAAGTGCTACGTTTCTTCTTTTAGATGAAGAAAACAATAAAAACATCTGTGTACAAGTGTGAAAGTTATCATTTAGGAGCAGTGGATGTCTTACAGCTTTGGCTTTAATGAATAAATTGCTGAGATGCAGAATTCCTGGGTGATCCATCCTGTCTGTATTGGGGCAAAATTCTGAGTTGCTTAAGTGGAATTGGAAAGTTTACTTAATGTTGAGTCAGACTACAAATGTACACATAGTCTTAAGGCTTTGAGGTAATTAAAAGCTGCAGCTAGTGAAAAGTTTGTACTTTTGAGACTGATTTCATTGTTACAATTGTTCTGTGTTTCTGTATACCTGTAAAAGAGCTTATTTTTGAAGGAGTGTTGGTTATTTAGGTAAACTCATACATATATGTTTTAAACAATAAGGTATGACAAGAGTAATACTTGTGCAAATGTTGCAGAACAAACCTAAAGATAAAGCTTTCACTGTTGTCTTAAGTCCTCATCCCCATTTTTACTTTTCTTTCCAAAAAAGATAGCTCTAGTTAAGCGCAAAGCTGTATGCTACAGTTCAAACTAGTCTTACAGTTTGCCCCTGTCCTTTTTTGTTCCTTCCTTCTGGCTGCATGCTCTTTTTCCCCCCCCATAATCCAGCTCTGGCACTTGTTTGGCCCTTCGTTAACCCAGTTCAATAACTGAGCCATATGAAACAAGAGCCTGCCTGCCGAGGGACCCAAAGGGTGTTTGGTTCATTGTAAAGGTGTGGCTAGTGCATTACACAGCCATGGAAGCAAAGCTGAAGGAGTGGTCATGTATGAAAGGGGAGTAGGATTTGCCCCTTGGCACTGGCAGGCTCTCGAGCTGCTCTGGTATTAAATGTGCAGCTTCGTTGACTCCCAAGAGTATATTTGCCATTTTTCATGTTGCATTTTCGTGATAAACAGATTGATATTTGAACCTATTTAAGCAAAAGGTATTATCTGCCCTTTAGTAGAAGTTAACGTCTTTAACAGGCTCTCTTTCTGTTCTTTAGGAATCAGTATTGCAGAGGGCACAGATAGAGAGTTTTGAAATAATTGCTTGATTGGCACCAACTAACGGTTTGAGGTAAGATTAACTTAATTATATTTTTAAGTGTTCTGATTGAACCCAACCATTTAAAATTAGAATTGATTTTGTTTTCCTAAAATGTATGCTTTCAGTAAGCAACTATAGTGTACAAAACTTTCTGAAATTAGTATATCTCTTGTAAAGTTCAACTATAGTATGGTATATATGTACTTCTACATAGAATGCAAATGCATAAATGTTATTGTTAAAGCTGGGTTGTATTATAAAAATATTGTGTGTCTGAAGTTTGGTCTGAAAATTACTTGTAATGACATTTAAAAGTGGATTTTTTTTTTCTATCACTTGGAAAATCAGTATGCCTCATGTCTTACAACAGTTTAAGAACTCTAAATTTATGTTGCTTGTGAGATGAGCAGACAGATTCTAAGCCATTTTCTGTTAGCTCACTTGAACATAATGAGTTGGAAACCATCTTCTGAGTATAGGTTATGTAAATTTGCTTTCTAACGGAAGGAATCAATAAAAGACAGAGTTCAACATATTCTTCTCCAAGGTAAATAATTTTTTCTTAGTTAAATGGAAAGCTAGTTTAGGTTAAAATTCATTTTTTGCTGTATTAATCTCAGATGAGGTTACATGTCTTTGGGGCCATGCAAGCTCTTGTGCTACTGTGGTTGTGAAAGTCATATGGGGCAGGAGGGACCAGTTGATAGGGGAAAAGTTGGTCTGATTTTTCCTTTTGGATTTGCTTATGTCTAAAACTTCATTATATTTAAATTAAACTCTAATGCTGTTTATTTGTCCTTTACATAATTGAAATATCACCCAGGTAACAAGAAAGATTATATAAAGTACCTTGTGACAGAAAGTGCTTGTTGTGTTGAACTTGTATTTTCAGTACGGTAATTTTAGGCTTTCATGCTTGTTTGCAATATGAAAGCTAAATGTTCATTTTTTTCTTTTTTTGTTTTAATTATTGTTGAACAATGATGATTATAGGTATTGAGAGTACAAAGGCCTGAAAATGTGTAGTTACTTTTTCACAGTTTATATTGAGATTGTCTAACATGACACACCCCCCCCCCCTTTTTTTTTTTTTTAAGCTGGGCAGTTTCAAAAGAAAATGATAATGGGTCAAAGTGCTTATTAATTAAATTGGGGATTTTTAGCCACTGATCTGAAAAGAAAAGGAAAAGATGTGTATTTTTTCTTTATGCTTAGCACTGGTTTTAAATCTAAATATTTAAAATGACTGTACGTAAGTATTTTTCATTTAGGACTTGTTGCTTTATAGTCAATTTTAGTTTTCATAGCTTAATTTGAGCTGAAAAGTATCGCGTTCTGTTGCAGGCCATATTATTTAACTAGTTGTTAAAATCTTCAAGTTTGCCACGGATTTTACATGTAGTTTAAAAAACAAAGTTAACCTAAAAAGATGTAGGGTGGGCATATTGACCAGTGGAAAATCAGATCTGGGTGATTAGCTTTAGTACATGTGGTTAAGAGAAGTAATACCCCTGGCTCAAGCTAACAACTGCTGGACAGAATAGTTAGGGCTTTTTATTTGGTTATGTAAAAGGTATGTTGTAGAGGACTGTAAAATCCCTCCAGAGAAGGATTGGTGCATTGGAAATGTAAGGAAAACATAAACTACACAAATAGCAATGATTTGGTTTAAAGTATATCCAAATGTGTATTTGTGCAGAGTGATGTTATTTCTTGCCTTAATTTGCAGAAATGGTGTTTTTTTTCTTCTATTGTTTCCTCTCCTACAGGATGGTTTGCAATTAAATCTGGAAAGCCTTTTACTGTTACACTTTATCTTTTCAGACAAACTTTTAATAATAAATGCCTATTGTCTTCAAAGTTTTTTTTGTTTAGGAAATGCTACACCTGTTTCTAATATTCTCATTTTAGCATATGAAAATTTTGTTCATTTATATGATGTACTAAATAGCTTCTTCCCTTTTTCCCCTCTCCCCTCATTGCTTTTCCTTTTGGGAAGGAGTATTATCTACTGGGAAGAATGGGTCGATCTAACTCTAGATCACATTCGTCAAGATCAAAGTCCAGATCTCAGTCCAGCTCTAGGTCAAGATCAAGATCACATTCTAGAAAAAAGAGATACAGGTAAGTTGATGTCTTACTGAATGAAAAGTTGGTTTAGTATATTAGCTTTTATCTGGAAATTACTTTTCACTTGCATGATGCTGTGGCAAAAGTGAGCCTGGGATCATACTTCATTTTAGGCAGTAGGTAGATTCTGCTTCAAAAATAGTTTCTGTTACTTTGATTGTTTCAATACTTGGCTCTTTTTTTCTCTTTCCCTCTATCTCAAGATAATTTCAGAACGCTGATGGTTCTTTGTGATTTGTGGCTTGATTCTCCCCTCCCCTATCACATGATGTTTTCTTTGTCCAGTCTCTTTCCCTGTGATTTGTTCTGTATTTTTCCTGCAGCTTTTTAGATCTGGAGTAATTTAAGGCTTCAGCAGATAAGCTTTGCTGTATCTTGTCTTCTCAGTTACCTCCAGCCTTTTCCTCATCTTTCTAGCTAGTGGACATTACCATCTCCCATTAAAGAAGTAGCTGAATCGAATCTTTACTGCCTCATCAGCTGCTGTCCTCAGGCACTGGACATATTACACTGGGGGTCATGTAACTTCATGTTCCAGGCTGTGAACTGTGGTGGCTGAGGAACTGAATGTCATGCTCCAGAGTAGTGATTATCTCTAATAAAATGGCAGAACAGGGCATTGAGGCTGGTAATGTCTTAATCATGTGATGCTGAAGTTTAAGTTTCACAGTCCTTTGGAGTATAGACATGTTTATTATAATAATTTGAGATAGAAATAATAAACAGATTGTAGAAGTTACTTTAAGACTTGTTAGTCTGCTTCTGTTGCCATTCTGACTGCATTTGAGAACTCTAGCATTTAATGTCTTTTTTCAGTTCTCCAATTGTCAAGTGTTAATGTTTTCTTTTCAATTTTAGTTCTAGGTCTCGGTCAAGGACATACTCACGATCTCGCAGCAGGGATCGTGTTTATTCTAGAGATTATCGCAGAGATTACAGAAATAATAGAGGAATGAGACGTCCCTATGGTTACAGAGGAAGAGGTAGAGGGTATTATCAAGGAGGAGGTGGTAGATACCATCGTGGAGGTTACAGGCCTGTCTGGAACCGAAGACACTCCCGAAGCCCTAGGCGTGGCCGTTCACGTTCCAGAAGTCCAAAACGAAGGTCTGTGTCTTCCCAGAGGTCCCGGAGCAGATCTCGTCGATCTTACAGATCTTCCAGGTCCCCGAGGTCCTCTTCATCTCGTTCTTCATCCCCATACAGCAAATCACCTGTCTCTTCCAAAAGACGTGCGTCTCTGGAAAAGCAGGCAAAGAAAACTGAAGGGGCTCCTTTACAAGATAGCCCCTTGAAAAATAAGTCACAAGATGAACAGAAAGATACATTTGAACATGACCCATCAGAGTCTCTTGACGATTTTAACAAATCATCAGCAGCTTCTGGCGACATTTGGCCTGGCCTTTCAGCGTATGATAACAGTCCAAGGTCACCCCATAGTCCTTCTATTGCCACCCCACCCAGTCAGAGTTCATCTTGCTCTGATGCCCCTTTGCTTAGCACAGCCCACTCAGCAAAGGACACACCTCAACATTCCCATTCCATTCAGCATAGTCCCGAGAGGTCTGGCTCTGGTTCTCTTGGAAATGGTTCTAGCCGTTATAGTCCTTCTCAGAATAGCCCAGTGCATCATATCCCTTCGAGGAGAAGCCCTGCAAAGACAATCCCATCCCAGAGTGCTCCCCGTGAGGAGGCTCGAGTGCGGTCATTTTACCCTGAGGGTGGCGAACAGGAAACTGCAAAAGGTGGAAAGTTTATGAAAAGGTAAGAATTAAGTTATAAGCCTAATGTTGCCTCTTAAAATGCTGTCTGCTATAGAGTTTTGACAAGATCATCACTGCATCTTGGAAATTAGTAATTTTAGTCTAATTTGAATTGAGCTTGAAACATGCCTTTTCCTCCTAAGATGTTTCAAGTTCTTAGCTGTTGGCTAGTAGAGATAGGGACTTGTATCCTTGAGGAAAAATGGGTGTGTGCTTTCCTTTACGATGTATTTTCTTATGCTCCATTTACTGTTAAGAAAAAAATCTTAATTGAAACAGTGCATCAGACTTGCTTGTTCAATAGTGAATTCTGTTAAAGTATTTTAAGATTGTAATGCTTCATGAAGTTTGAAATGCAGATCTTCTGGAGGTCTAAAATGCAGATGTTGTACAGTGATTTCTTTGTTAACATAAACAGCATTGATTGCTAATTGTGTGGTGCAATATGACAACTTTGATGCCTTGACTTGCATTACTTACAGAAGAGGTTAGGTCTTGGTATTCTTGGAATGTAATTCTATTGATGTAAAGGACAACATATTTAAAGTTTGATGTCTATTTTCCAGTTAACAAAATTCTTATATTTGCTGTGTAATACAGTATTAATTTTTAAAGTTGTAAAAACACTGCTGACGTTAGACTGTTCCTTTCTAATGTGATTTGTACTTCAGTGGGTTTCATATAAAATTAATTATAGAGCAAAACTGAGACTATGCAATATAGGATTGATTATCGTAGATTGTTGGCTTTTAAATTAATTTCACCAGTCAGTGATTTATTATGTAAAAATATACTACTTAGAAGATGATAAATACTACTTCCCCTGGGTTAGATGTATTTGAGTTGGTGAATGTATTAGGACCTGTGTGAAAATAGTGTATGGATAAGGCAGTGGCTGAAGTAATTAGTTGGTAAGTGTGTTTCTGTGTTCAGGAGAGCTGCCTTCTAAAGGTTCCCTGCTGGCACACAATGTAGTGAATGCATTAAGCCTGTGTCAGATTTTGGAATTGTCTTAGAAGCAGGATCTTGAAAATAGTTCACTTTTTTTGTGGTGCTCCTTTAACTTCTTCACTAAAAAGTACACAAATGAATTATAGTCTGAATTATCAAACTTCATGTGAATTTGATGGAAAAAGAATGGTGTAAGAGAATTAAACTGGCTTCTGATTAAGAAAGAGCAAGCAAATGGAACTACTGGCCTTTTTATAAACTGAAGCAGGAAATTTGTAGGTGTTCTGCAAAAAGGCATTCTATTCTTCAGATGCCTCCAGTTGTACATTAATGACCATGGGTGTAGTGTTAATGGTGTGTGAAGCATTGCATGCTAAAGTTGAGTTGCTCAGAGGAATGTATTTTCTTCTTCTTGATGTGGGATTGACACAAAAGAGGAATGCAAGTGAACCGGAATGAATGCAATCCAGAGTTACCAGTCTCTTCTTTGCTATCCACAGGTACACAGATGAAGAGTCTAGAGTATACCTGCTTGATAGGGGTAATACCAGGGAGAAGGAGGCCCAGAAGGAGAGAGGATCAGAAAAAGGGAGGACAGAGGGAGAAAGGGAATGGGAGGAACAGGAAACTTTAGATTTTTTCGTTGATAAAGAGACTGGGAAAGAAAAGTTTAATGACTCTGAAGGGGAGGACACAGAGGAGACAGAGGATTACAGACAGTTCAGAAAGTCTGTCCTGGCAGATCAGGGTAAAAATTTTCCTACTGCATCTCACCGGAATGCTGAGGAGGAAGGAACCAAATACAAGTCTAAAATATCAATCAAGGGCACTAGAGAGAGCGATGGATTTAGAGATGATAAAAGTTTTAAGCTTAAAGAGACTGGCTATGTAGTAGAAAGGCCTAGTGCAACAAAAGATAAGCACAAGGAAGAAGACAAGAGTTCTGAGAGACTAATGATGAAGAAAGAAACTCAGTCACCTGAGCAGGTAAAGTCTGAAAAGCTCAAAGAACTCTTTGATTACAGTCCCCCTCTACACAAGAATCTGGATGCGAGAGAAAAATCCACCTTCAGAGAGGAGAGCCCACTTAGGATCAAAATGATAGCCAGTGACTCCCATCGTCCTGAAGTTAAACTCAAAATGGCACCAGTACCTCTAGATGATTCCAATAGGTAAATTATTCCACTTTACAGTGTGGTTTTCCACCTGCTTGTGGTGTCATTCATCTTTATTTAAACTAGTGGTTTCTTTTTGTGTGTCTCTTGTTGTTGATGCATTTTAGACCTGCCTCCCTGACTAAAGACAGGCTGCTTGCTAGCACACTTGTCCATTCCATCAAGAAGGAGCAAGAGTTCCGATCCATCTTTGACCACATTAAGTTGCCACAGGCCAGCAAAAGCACGTCAGAGTCATTTATTCAGCACATTGTGTCATTGGTTCATCATGTCAAAGGTATGTACTCAGTTTACTGTACTGAATACACATCTGGCAACTTCATTTAAGCCTGTTTGCTATCTCTAGTACAAAGGTTTCAGCCCTTCTTTAATGTTGAGTTACTCAGACTCTTTGCTTTGAAGGACACATAAAAATAATTAGAAAAATAATAGTCACAGAAGCTTATATAAAAAACCACAAGCAGTGTAGAGCATAATAGCAGTTATTCTGTGTTTCTAGATAAATTTTTGAGCTTAAGTAGCATACAAAGTTTGAATTTTTGAAGTGTAATTTCAATATACTACATTGGTCAATCTTACTTAGTTTTAGTGGCTCTAGGATACAATTTTCTATTAAGTAGTGCAGTGCAGATTGACAAGTGTCCTTTGCACTGTAAATAAAATGGCATTCCTTTTTGAGCACCCTAGAGTTCATTTCCAAGTTCTTATTAGAAGGGAGTTTTCTCCTAAAATAATATTTGAGAGAAATTGTGCTCTAAATGATACTAAAATACGCTGTGATACGTCATTTTATTCCTGTTTGAGAGTATTCTTGTGCTGGAGCCAGGAATTCCGCTTGCAGGAACTCAGCAGTGGCTAAATAAACCTCAATTAAATGAATTATACATGAATTATTTAGCAATTTACAGCAGAGGCTGTCGCTTACTATAAAAAAACCCAACCAACAAACAACCCCAAATCTCCCAACCAACCACCACCGCCCAACACCCAAACCTACACCACCAAGGTTGGGTGTATTTCATTTAGGCCATGTATCCTGTCAGGAGTTTTCTGATGGAAAAATAGATATATCCTCACTTGATTCGAAGGAATTCTGGAGAGTTCTTTAAATATTTTTGTGGGTTTTTTCCATAGCATTTACTTTATTTCACTGGGCTGTTGTCTTGTTCTTGTGTTTAATGTACTGAGATAAACATGGAAAAATTTGCCGGTGAAAATAATTTTGCCGTATCATCATACAAAGGGGGAATGTGAAAATGCTTAATTAGGTGACCAGTTTCAGTGTATCTGTCTGTATGCATTGTTTTTTAGGTGCTTTAGTTTCTAAAGTTGCAAAGATTTGCGTGCTAGAAATACATGCTAAGATTCCATTAAAAGTCTCATTTTGTTGGCAAAATTCAGATTACTAAAGCTAAGTGATTTCCTGCAGTTTGAATTGCTTATAAAGAAGAAAGTAGTAGTCGATAATTATAGATTATCATAATGTATTAGATTAAAAAATATTCTTATTGGGACACTGTTTAGAGTATAATGATTTGTTGTGAAAGTATGATTGATGTGTAAAGAGATTTAAAGCTCAGTCCAGTGAGAGCTTCTGCAAGCTTTTTCCTGTATGAGACATATATAAGCTAAAGGGGAAATAATATTCCTGAAACTCTCACATGTTGATCACAGAATAGACTGTTTTTCTGTAAATTTTGTATGTTAAATGAATACCTGGTAAATGTAACAGCTTAACAGCCTATCTGGTCAGGTTACTGGAAATGTACAGTTGTGGTTGTTTTTGAAAGCAGAACCTCTTTAAGCTTCAAACTTAATGTCATCTGTGATCAGATTTTGGTAACTATTTTGACAAATTGAAGTTATGTTCATTATTGGTGTGATGCGACCAGTCTGAACAGCTCTTTATTAATGTAGAGCTGAAAATGCCCAGTGATGTTTTCTTTTTCATTGTAACTAGGTCCTGGAATGTGTTTTGAAATGGCAAAATCCATGTTACAAAAGTAAAATAGCTGTTGAAAGATACAGATGCCAAACAGGCAAAGTTGAACCTTCTGTCTTCCTGGCAAAAATGGCATAAAAACAGAGTTGCTAGCTCAAATTCCTGTGTTTGATGGAATTATGATTGAGGCACTACCCTTGTAGTGGCCGTTTCAAGTTTTAATGGTTGGTTATGAGACAAATACTGGATTCCGGGCGGTAAGTTGATAAAGATGTATGTTGACCTGTTAAGCAGATAGCTTGCTTCATATGTAACATTTCATAGCTCATGACTTTATGTATTTCTATATTACATTTTAAACACATTTGTTGAGCTGGTTTAAAAACTTGAGTTTTGCTGTTGCTAATTTAACTGTCTCTGAAGGAATTGAGAAAATTTGTCAGAGAAGTTGTCAAGTTTGCCAAGATGCCAGATGCTTAAATGAATTTATTTACATATAGGTGTCTTAATTGTCTTGGATCGTTTATCATCACAACTTCAAGTCAAGAAATTGTACTCCTTTAAGAAATGACTTGTTAGGTCATTCGTGTAGTTACTGAAACATACATTACTTAAGTGATTTCACTGAATTAACTTAAGTTAAAGATGAGATGAATCAAGTATTCATGAATCAAAGTAACTTGATTTTCTCTTATGGACAAAGTATAAAGTAACTGTTAATAAATTGCTCTTTTCTCTTTCATTAGAGGAAAATGTCATTGAAAATGAGCGAGTCCAATCAGTAAATGATGCTTGAATTAGATGTAATACAGTCATGGCATAGTTACAAGTAGACTTGCAGTGATGCTGTGCACTGTTAATTTGTTTGGGTTATAGAATGTGTAAAAATAGGGAGACTGCCACGTTTGCTTGTCCTGATAGATTTATTAAAAATACTGTGTTATTTGCCTGCTACTTGCCTTTCTGTCAGGAGCAAAATACCTGTCAGTTGAATTAAACTAATGAAACAGTGTTTTTCTGTTGTAACCAACAGAGCAATACTTCAAGTCAGCTGGAATGACCCTAAATGAGAGGTTCACCGCATATCAAAAAGCTACTGAAGAACACTGCACCCGGCAAAAGAGCCCAGAAATACATAGGTATATGTTAACTGCATGTGTAGATGCTTTGTGTTTCAAATAACGTCTGCTAATATTTCTTTCATGAACCCCAAATATTTATTTTTCTAATCTGTATGGAATGAATTGTCAATTTATGTGTAAATATAAAAAAGAGTTCTCATCTGAGTCAAGTCTGGCTTCATCTGTGGTTTTGTAGCTGTTGTCTTCTCTACCTCATTTGGGATATATTTACTTCTCTCACATGCAGTGCTCAAATATTGAGGGGCATATGTCTTGAAGATGAAAAGAAGCCCTGTACATGCATCTTTATTCTTCAGTGTGAAATGTTCCATCTCATACTACTTTAGTGTTTGTGTGTGTTAATTTACAGCAGTTTTTTGAAAAATCTGAGAGCCTGAAAGGTAAGAAGGTAGGCATGCAGATGTAGTTTCTGATAATGTTTTACGATGCAGAGTACAATATTTGTCTTGCATGTGAGGATATATTACCTCCATATGTAGTATCCAACTTTACAAAGTTTAACTGTTTAGTTTGTTGTGAAATCAAAACTTTCAGTGTTGATGATTCCTTGGGGGATGGTGGATTTTCAAGTGGCTACCTGTACTAATCTTAATGAAACAACTCATTAAACTTTGTTTTGTATTTTCGGTGCTGTACTTCAAAATGTGAAATATCAAACTGCGTATTTTCTGTATTTGTGTTTTTAGCATACTTCATGCAGAACAGAACCAAGGTGTTTAGTTTTTAATCGGCTTCTATATTCTAATGGTGGGGCTTTGTAGGCAGAAAGTTTGTTCTGCTGAAAAAATGCCTTGTTTTGCAGTTTTCTGTTGAAATATCTGAGGCTGTTAACAGTCACATACACATATGGCAAGACACTGCTTTTATTTTACATTTAGGAGGATTGACATCTCTCCAAGTACCCTGAGGAAGCATACCCGTTTAGCAGGTGAAGAGAGAGTCTTTAAAGAAGAAAGTCAAAAAGTAGGTTCTAAGTAAACATCCTATCCGTATTTTTCAATTCAATGTGCTTCCCCTTAAATTTGAACTTCAACTTTGTGTATAAAAATAAAAAAATAACTTACTGTATCTGGAGTACTTGTATTTAGAACAATTTTTTTTTTTT